>JANHZU010006097.1:17032-35444 GCA_032468055.1 Acrochordus granulatus | reverse complement strand
CCGATCTGGCCTGGCGTAATGTAGTCCACGGGGTCGCGAAGAGTCGGACACGACTGCGCGACTGAACAACAACAACATCTAGTTACCTAGACATCTTCTATCTATCAAATAGAAGTTAGAGAGACTACACTAGACACAGTAGATTTAAAGCCACTTATTAGTCAATTTAAAAAAAATCAAACTGTCTCTGAGTCTTCTCTTTGGTAGGCCAACTAAAATAGCACAAACAAATGTGCAAACTCCACCAGGGAACACATTCGATCTAAGAGGAAAAATAAAAAAGTCCAAGAATAAGCCAGACATTTCAACCATGTAGCACCAGGTCTGTTTTTGAGAGGGAGACTAAAAACCCAATGTATTTATTAGAGGTAAAAACAGGATCAAAACTCCATGTGAAGGATTTGTTTTGTGAACTTTTTCCCTGGGAATGAATTGAAATGTAAGAACCTGAGAAGGCTTCAGAAGTTCCAGAGAGCTGATTGCACAACGGAAGGGAGGACTTTCAGAGAAGTTCCTGGGCCAATTTGTCCACTTTCCACCAATTAGAATTCTTCTTTTCTTTTCAATGTCTACAGAAAAATGTCTTCCATTAAATTGAATGACAAGTGGGAAGGGGAGAAATGCAGGCACATTTCTCTGCCTGGCACCATTTCAAAAGCTCATGCTTCAAACAAGTACCTTTGTTCATTAAAGTCCTGGGAATAACAACAATGCAGCAAGATTTCAGCTTTCCTTTTTTAATTCTGTTCCCATGAAATCCCTACCCTTGCTAATGAATTAAAGCAAAAATACCCTTGGGTTGAGCTCAAGGTGACATCATGGATTCCTCTGTGCAGTTATCTTAGCAATAGCATAATAGTGGCTAGGCATTAGGTTCTTCTGACCTGTTTTGCAACTTCTAAATCTAGGCTACAGGTTTGAGAGTTCCTGGTGGTCTCTCATCCATGTACTAATCTGAGTTTCTCAAGATCAGGTAGACCTTCTAGCTACTTGACCCTTGAGTGAAGCTTATCTCAGATCCTGATGAGGAACTGAAGACCCACCTTCTTAATAAAAGGGGAATAGAATTGCTCAGCATTAAATGCTAAAATCTTCATTCATTGCCTCCTGAGATCTTTTCCATCTCCTCTGTCTAGTCTACAACCCTAGGATTTTCCTAATGATCTCCCAATCAAGTACTTATCAGGCCCACCCTATTAGTTTTACCTTGAAATTAGCCAAGGTCAGTCAGGTGGTGCAACTTGGGCTAAACAAAAAAAAAAAAGAGGTTTACTCAAATAATACACTACACCCAGGAACAACTAGTTGTTGTTTTCATGGCTGCAATAAGCAAGTTGTTTTCTGGTGCTTTCCCTTGAGATGTTAATTTAACTTCCTTAAACTACATTAAAGTCTTGGGATTATCTTTTATTGTTTAATATCATTTTTATTGAGGAAATTTTTAACAAGATAAAAGCAGTACAAATATTAGACAAGAAGAAAGAAAATAAGGAAGAATAGTGTAAATGATGAAAAAGAAATAAAATATCGTAAAGAAGCATTTTCCAGTCTTTTAGAGAGCAGTTGGAAATGCACTTATATTCTACCCTCTCTCCCTAAGGTTGCTTCATAATTTCCTTCTTTGTATAAAATACTTTTTCTAATCTTGAAATCCATAAATCACAAGTTTATTTTTTTCTCTTTTTTTCGGCTGAAAGTCCATCAGAGGTTTCTAGTCTCTCATAAATGTAGTTGTTGATCTTGCTCTAATCAAACAAGTTAATTTGGCCATCTCTGCTCATTCTGTCATCTTCACCAATTGTTCTTCCATTGTATTTCAGAATAAAGCCTTGGGATTATTTTGACAAATTCCCATCCAATTATTAATCAGATCAGATCCTGCTTAGCTTCTGAGTTCACCAAAGTCATTAGGACAAGAGAATATATGAGACAAATAGCTAATAAAGTAACATTGATTCTTTTGCTGCTGATAATGACATTATGTTTGAAGTGATGTGTGGTCACTGTACAATTTTCTCATTACTCTTTTCATCTAGGTCATATCAGTGGTTTTTTTTTTACCTGGGAGTGTGGGTGTGTGTGTGTGTTAAATCCATGTGAAGCAAAGCAGATGGAATTCTTTTTATAAAAAAATAACTAAGCATTGTTAAGGGATGAACAGAATACTTTTATGAACTGGCAGAAAATTCACCATAAAGGAGCATTTTTCAGAAAGCATTTTGAAAATAGAGATCTTTGCCATAGCTCTGTCCATGTTATCCAGGAACAGAAAGAGAAGAAATAATTCTTTGTATTCACTTTTCTCAGAACACATTCAAAAAGAAGGTCCCAGAATCACATTTAAAAAGCAACAACGAAGAAAGAAAAGAGTTTCTGATAATATTACTTTGATATCCTCATAAACTAGGAGATCATAATTATGATTGGCTGTATCTGTAGAGAAAGATCTTGTTTTTTCTGCTTTGAGTAAAGACAGAGCCTTCTATTTCTTCTTTTGTGAGAGTAGTAACACAGACACTAATTCAGAAATCCACTCAGTCCAATCTTTAATATTCATAAAATATGAAGAAAAGTTCCAAAATTAGGCAGCAAATTTCAAAAAATGTTGTATTTTTAAATTATGTATTCCTTCCTTCCCCCCTCCCTGCAAAACTGATGATTGTACTCAGATCTATCAATCTTCCAGGCAACACACAAGCACTCTCCATGTATGAGAATTCCAAAAGAATAAACAATGTAGATACCCTTGATAATTCTGTTTGCAAAGAGGCACTATAATCCCTTTTCCATTTATTTTTAGTAATACAGTGTGATTACTCAGTTACAAGCCTGAATGCAAGGTCTATCTTCATCAATATCATTTATAGATTTTGCAGGATCAATTGATCTATAGAGTTGGAAAGACCACGGCATTCATTTATACCACACATGTCCAACTTTGGCCACTTTAACATGGGTGGACTTCAACTTCCAGAATAATTAATCCAGTATAGCTGGCTTAAAGTTACCAATGTTGGACACTCCTAATGTAAACTAACCCTCTGCTATGTATAAGAAAACCCATAAAACCGTTCTTGAGAGGTAGCTATAGAGGTTCTTCTTAACAACATGCAAACCTGTTGGATTTGAACAGAATGAGACAAACAAAAGTAAATTCTATTTTACTACTTTAAGGGCTGTCTCAAGGTTACAAGAGTTTCTCCTTCTAAACACCAAAAGTTCTGACCCTGGCATATATTTATCAGTCCTCATGGGGGTTGCTCCTCCTTCATTTGGTTATGTGTAATGTCTAGGCTGATCCCCTCTTCACACATAGTTTCCTCCACAGAACCTCTGCATACATAGTATTCCACTATATTGTACAATATTGCTGTCAGGAACTTTTTTTCTGACATTCAACCAAAGCCCAAGTAGTTGCAACTTTAATACTTCAGGTTGTAATTTATGTACCTATGAAAGATAGTTCAGGTTTTGGTTGCTTCCCTTTATGTCCTGAAAATCACCTTCTAGTCTAGTTTTCTTCAAATTGACACTTTCTTTAGCCAGTGTTAGAGAGCATGTCCCCTTTATCATTTCTGTTGCCATCTTTTGAAGTCTTGTTGATATATTTTCATAAATGTAGTGTCCAGAATCATACATTGTGCCCCAAAAGTTACTTCACCAGTCCCAAACAGGACCAATGATTTTCAATATCTTCTATAAATGCTTCTGACCTTATTTCCAATGTCTATCTTTTAAACAGATTTTATGCATTTGTTTTCATGGTTTCTTTCTTGCACCTAATAATGAAAAGAAAGCTTGAGCATATGCATGAAAAACAGAAAATAAATTAAGTTTGAAAGATGTGCATCAGATTTGGCCAAACCTACATTCCATTGAGTATGGATTAACTCCAATTAAATATTATAGTTGCCCAACTGGATTGATTGCACTTTTGGACTTCTGTTTCTCCAGAATTCTGAAAGATGATTACAGGTAGCTTCAGAACAATATCTGTTTACATAAACTACCATGGGAAAGAGAAAAGAGGAGACATCATGATCTTAAGTTACCATCACTATTGTCAGCCAAGCCACCACTGATTAGTATATTTTGAGGGAGTAAGAGGTGAAGGCTTATTTTCTCTTGTTCCAAAGTGCAGGACAAAAAATAATAGATTTAAGATTCCAACTGATTGATTATATGTCATCAGGTTGGTGATAACTCTGAGTGACCACACAGATCAATTTTCTCCAGGAGGATCTGTCCCTAACCTGTAACATCAGCTCTTTCAGTGCTATGTATGTGGAGAAAAATAACATGGAAAGAGCTGACAATGCATTTTTCTAGGGCACAATTCACTGAATAAACAACAACAACGACACTGGGCATTTATTTATGTTGGATGCTTTAATTTGGCTTTCTGCATTGTCACAATGTGCCTCCCTGATCATTTGAATCTAAATATCTCGGAAGATGCCACGCAATAAAGAATGTCAAGTCTTCTTCTCCTTCTTGAGAGAGGCCAATCAATTTAAATTGCAGGTGAATCATAGTTGAATGTTAGGAGAAACCTCCTAGCAATAAAAGCAGTTTAACAAAGAGCTAGAGAAACGTTGGGCTCTCCTTCATGGGAAGTATTCCAGCAAAGACTCTTCTGTCATCTGTCTCAGAGGCTTTAATTAGAATTCTTGCATTAAAGAGAGAGTTGGATTTGATAGGCTAAATGTTCCATTGCGACTCTATAATTCTCTGATCATTTCTAGTGGCCATATTTGAACTGAATTAGTTGGCCTATTTAGCCTAACTGTTAACTCATTTTATGGAGAAGACCTACTTGTTAGTTCTCCCTCAACTCAGGACAATCAGCTCTACCATGTACAGGAGAAAAAGAAAATTTCATAATTCGTCACAAAAATCTCCTGCCTTTGCAAAGCAAGCAAACAAATAAAAACCAACAACTGATACGTTTGGAATTTAACACCAGGGTTGCTGCACATCGTGTCCCCAACTAACAATATGACAGACCATGTTTTTATTTTAAAAAGTTAGATTTTAAAGGAACATAGATTTCTAACCTGATTTCTTGCCGGAATTACAAGGCCATTTCCACCTTAGAGATCTTATCACTCCAGGACCATTCATTGCAAAACACAGGCCTGGTACTGACTTTCTTTGCCTCTGAATTATACTATGGTTGACAATAGTTGTACCAGCTGCATTTTTGGCTGGTTAATGGAACGTTGAAAATATGTTACTTGCAGGACAAAAGCTGTGTGACCACCTGCAGCTTTCTGTCAAGGCTTTAAAAAGAAATACCGACTGTGCTATAATAGGAAATCAGCTTGGCAAAACATTATAAGAAGTAGGAACTTCCAACTCACTGCAACTCTACTTAAATTATTATATGCTTGAATGCCCTCCAGAACACCAGATAGCTAGGCAATTAATGCAAAACCTTGTCATCCTTCTCCACCTCTCTTGTCTTTGTGCAGACATATAATGAGCCTTGTTCAGGCACTGAATATATTCAGAGCTCTGACAAATCATCTCAGCATGAAAAGAGGAAAGGATGAGAAATATGGCAAGAGACAAGATTGCAACCACAAATGACATTTGTTCACTCTGAAACTAGAATGCTGCGATGTGCACTGGGGGACTTTTCACTGGGTGGCAAACAGGGTGCCGTGTTTCCTTACGAGGATGGGTTGCTTTGGAATCATCATCTCTCATTCATTTATTGGAAGTATTCAAGGGAGGAAGAAGCTTTGAAAAGACACCTTGGCTTGATGTTCTGAGATGTTTCTCCTCGGTTGCTGAGGATTTGCTTTGATTGACTGTCTTCTCTCCACAAAAAAAGCTACACACACAGCCTGCATATCTGCTCACATCCTATTGGTTGATGGGAGTCAAGGGCCACTTCACTGGCTTGTTGAGTTTCAGTTAGGCCCTTTCAAGACAAAACAATTTTTGAATCTCTGCATTTCACTACAGTTCAGAGAGTTCCTTGCACATCCTTGTCTATAAAAATGATAAAGTTAAAGTGATCCTGGATATGCGTTCCAGCACGATAGACAAGTCAATACAGCAACAATGTAATTGCAGCCCCTGTTTTTTGCAACTTGAAACATCCATCAATGAGCCTCAAGGTGAGTCAGATGTTGTCACATTAGTTATCAACATCTGGCTCATTTTATATGAGTTCACAGTTTAAACAGGGTCAATCCTACTTAGCACTTGGCTGCAAGACCACCAGGAAATCTCAAGGCTGTTGGCTGGACTGAGTAGTTGGAAAAGGCTGCTGGAGAAAGGGAATGCCAAACCACTTCCATTTTGCACTGCACTGGTTATAGGTTTGCTTCCAGTCCAATTCAAGATGTTGGTTATTAGCTTTAAAGCTGTTTATGACATGGGACCAGGATACTTGAGGAACCATCTCACCCCAATGGGATTGGCCTTCCCCACTTGCTCCAGCAGGAAGAGCATGCTCCAGATCCCATCAGCCAAGGAATTGTGACTAGCAGGATTCAAGAGAAGAGCCTTTTCTGCCATGGCTCTGGCCCTCTGGAACATTGTGCCCCTCAAGGTGAGATCCACCTGCCCTCCCTTTGGCCTTCCAAATGAGCCTAAAAACTGGACTCTGCCAATTGGCCTGGGGTCCAGATGGGGACAGCCCATTCTGGAGGTGGTTAATAGACTTTGAGAAGGTTCCACTTTCATCCCTTTTACCTAGTTATTTCTTAATTTTAATGTTTTATTTTTTACGCCCAAAGTTTAAATATTTTTAACCTTCTATAGTTTTATTTATGATACTCTATGATGACCAAAGTCACTTGATAATGAGATGGACAATATACAGATTTAATCAATCAATCAGTAATATTGCTGTCAGAAGAACTACAGGTTGTCCATAAAGTCATGAGGAATTCAGCTGAACTCAAAAGTGATTCTTAGTTTTGTATATTTGTTTGTAGTTTCCCACAATCTAAAATTAGATTGGAACACAACAAAGATATTAGGTCAACTAAAACATTAGAGGAGTTTGGGGAAAGTCAGAAATGAACATCAAGAAGCTTAATATACCCTTTCATCTTTTCATTGGGATTCTCCTCAGGCAAAATGAAGAGGTTATTTCTTGAGGGGTAAAATATCAAGAATATATTAAAAAAGAAGAAGTAGTAATAGTGACATGAATTTTGGTATGACAAAGATTTATTATGGTTGCACCTCCCAATGCTCATTATTTCTCATCCAAAGCAAAGGCACCTAAGTATTTAATGAGTGTCAAATCACAAAGAAAGACTTCAACAGAGGGCTTGGTCATTATAGTAGATTGGTACAAAATGCTTCTGATGTAGTGTTGCTCAACATAGTTTCTTTTTATATTGAAGAAGCAACATAATGAAACATAAGGCTAGGCTAATAAAAGGCCCACACTGACGCAATGAAGATGATAAGATTTTTGATATTCTGCTTCTTTTCCTACATTATTCTGATAGGATCTGTCTTCTTAGGGACTAACTTCCTCATTACTCGAATAGCATCTTGCTGGGCTTGAAGAAGCAGGGTCAGACAGCTCAGTTCTAATCTAAAGGTTTATTGAAACTACAAGGTCACAAGAATTTCTCCAACTGCCAGCCCAACACCTAGATTCCCTAGATAAGCCAAACTGTCTTCATAAAAGATTGGACCTTTGGCATTTAGTCATGTGCAGAGATACTGACTCTGTCCATATATATATATATATATATATATATATACACACACACATATATGTCAGTCCATACTGACTCTCCTCTTCACTCCTGACTCAGCCCCTCCTTCTACCACAAATCCTGAAGTCAAAATAAGCCTACACATGTTACAAGAACTGTAGGATTTTGCAAAAGGACTGAACATAATACTTAAAGATAAGAGATTGCTTATCTTAATCTATTTGAGGCTCTCTCTGAAATCAGGTGGGATTCAGAAAGATTTCCCAAAGTTAACAAGTATCTGACACAGCCTGAGTGGGAAAGACCATCAGCTTCTCAAAAACTAAATTTTCCAAGTTTGGTTCAGAAAAGCATTGATGTTATTGAAGCTTGGTTATTAACAATTAAAAACAAAACAAAAAAAAAACTTTCCCCCACATTCAGAATAGGTTTTTTTTTGTATTATTTTTCTACAGAGAATTAAAGGTAGGTTTGCTTTCATGTTTTCTGCGAAGCTCAACCTCAATTTTCCTTTGAGGAATTGGATGAGAAATGTACTCGTCTTTTATGGCTAGGCAATGCTTTACATAATTCTTCCTTGTAATTCTTGGATGTCTAAAGAGGCTTACAGAACCCAGAGGAAAAAAAGCTGAGAGCAGAGTTCAGCATTTCCTGAACAAAGCCCCTTTGCATGTTTTTAAATCACAATTCATAGTTTAGATTAGAACCTTAAAGAAATCCATTTTTTGTTTCTTATGGATGGGGATATGTGTTATACATGTAGTGCACAACCATGATGTCATGACAGACAGATTGGACACATTTTTTTTAACAAACTACAAAATTCTCTGAAGAAAAAAAAATACAAAAGCACAAAAGAAGTTGCTGTATAAAATAAATACTTTGCCACTGCATGAGAAGAAGACTCCAGGATGCTGAAAATAGAGGTTGGAAGCTAATGTGATCTATGAGCGAAGGATTATGCACCCCAATGTAGAGCTTTTCAGAAAAAAAATAACCACTGGACTCCAAACCAGTGACTCCAAGCTCATAAGCTTGTCCTGAAGTGTTGTTCTCTCAGATGTATTTTCCCAATGTTTCAAAATGTTTGTTCTGAAGACTAGAAGATCTAAAACTAATGATATTTGAATGGGTGGAGAGACATTGTTATCTCAAATGTCTCCAGGTACTTTTTCTTCCATCTCCTGAACTGCTGGACCAAATTGTCCTCAAGTTTTCAACATCTTCCCTTCCTTACCGTTAATTCAACTCATACTGTTTTTGTGTTTATTTTTGGTCTTCTTATCACTAACATCTCTTATTCTCTGCAGAGTTCAAGGAACGGTTTGCAATCATGTGGCATTAGCTATTGAGAGAGAAAAATAATCAAAAGGATTGAAAAGGTGGGGAGAAAAATGGACTCTAGATAAAGATGAGGATTCTTCGTTAATTAAAAAAAAAGAAGATGTAGCATGCTTGCTTCCTTTAAGCCAAGATCAGGAATTGCATTGATTATCACACCTCAGCTTCGGAAAGACAAATGTTTACAATACCGATGTGGAAAAGGATTAAATAAAAACAACAGAGCTGGACAATTGACACAAATGCATGGCAGGAAACTGTGTTTTGTAGACATGCTATAGATCTTGGAGAAATAAATAGAAATGAACTGAAGCCATTATCTAGTTTGTTTTCATTTCCTCCACCCTCCAATTCTGAACTTCATTGGTTTGAAACTGGAATATGCCAACCAAGGTTAAAGTAATATATAGCGGTGAAGCACAATGGCATATGCACAGAATGCCAAAAGGTCCCTTCCCTTCCCTTCCTTTCCCTTCCCTTCCCTTCCCTTCCCTTCCCTTCCCTTCTTCATCCATTTTCTGCCTTTCCTTGCCTTGCCCTCTTATTTTCCTTTTCCTTTTCTTTGATTTTTTGTTCTTTACAGGAACATATTCAAGAGACAACTTTTGAGGAGCATCTGGAGACTGCAGCTGGTCCAGAATGCCACTGCACGGATGGTCTTAGGGGCCCCTAGAATGTCCCATGTAACACTTCTATTCCACGAACTGCATTGGTTGCCAGTCTGCTTATGGATGCAATTCAAGTCTTGGTTTTGACCTTTAAAGCCCTTCATGGCATGGGGCCTGGCTATCTGAGGAATCATGCCACCCCAATGGGGCTGTCCCACCCCACCAGAACTGGCAAAAGAGACCTCCTCTGGATCCCATCAGCCAAGGAATTTTGGCTAATGGGGTCAAGAAGAGTCTTTTCTCCTGTGGCTCCTGCCCTGTGGATATCCTGCCTGAAAAGTGAGGTCTGTGCCCACCTTTGCAGTCTTCCAGAAGAGCCTTAAGACTTGGCTCTGCCAGCTGGCTTAGGGCTCCAGTGGGGGTGCATCATCTTGGAGGTGGTTGGTGGCTTAGTATTCACCTCCTTCCCCCATATCCATCTTTTGGCTCCTTACCACTTGGTCTGGTTGTTTTTTTAAAAGGGTTTTAAATTGTTTTTATCATTTGTTTTTATTGTAAGCCATTAAGAGTTGTTCTGAGTTTGGGTGCATATACATTTAATTAATAAATAAAATAAAAATTCCTGAATTAAACTGTTATTTCTTTGTTCCAGGAATCTGTTTCTGAAATGGATGAGAAATAGGGTAAAATCTATCTTGTATTCTGCTTATTGATATGTTTCACTGATGACCTTCTGTAGTAGACCAATCAAAATATACTAAAATGTTTCAGTAAAATCAGCTTCCTACTTGAAAAAAATCCAATTTTATTTCTCAGGAAGTTTCTAACAGGACATCCAACACTGAAACTTTCTTGCTTTCTTCCACAATCCTGGAAACACACACACACGTCATTTACTAGCATAATTTCTTATATTTATCTGTACTGAGTATAAGTCAGCAACAAGATCTCAAGAGAAATTACAGCTCTATGATTTGGTTGCTTAGATTTCAAATAAGCTTACCCAGTATTTTATTGCAGGAATTCTAGTTCATAATCAAAGTAATATCTGAGTATGACAAACAATTATCCTTTAAATAATAAATTATGTTGTATGTCACTCTACTAGAAGCCTCAGCTTGTCTTACCTCTTAACACCAACATACAAGAGATCCACTGTTTCATTCCTAAAATGTTAATAATCAAAATAAAGTTATGTCTGTCTGCCTTCCATATATATACATACATACATACACACAAGCATATGTATGTATATATGAATTAATTTTAATTGTGTGGCTAGAGGATTCGACCTTTATTTTCCCTCTTCCTCCATA
Source organism: Acrochordus granulatus (assembly GCA_032468055.1). Classification (NCBI taxonomy): domain Eukaryota; kingdom Metazoa; phylum Chordata; class Lepidosauria; order Squamata; family Acrochordidae; genus Acrochordus; species Acrochordus granulatus. The sequence continues at coordinate 24,485 of JANHZU010006097.1, read as the reverse complement.
CCTTGAGAAAAATCAATTTTACAGATTTCTTTTTTCTTTTAAAAAACAAAATTTATTATTGGAAAAAAAATCACAAAAATTTAAAAAGTTTTACAGACTTGCAATATGCAAGGAGATAATACAGAGCTGTCCAAATCATGATAATGCAGTAATTTGTGAAATAGGAACAAAAAAAGAAAGAAAAAGAAAGAATTAAAAAATGGCAAAGATGCTAAGTATCAGATAAAAAAGGTAAAGATTTCCCCTGCCAATCGTGGCTGACTCTAGGAGGTGGTGCTCATTTCTGTTTCATAGCTGAAGAGCCAGCATTGTCTGAAGACACTTCCATTTTCATTTGGCCATATGACTGTATGCCAGATGACTGTATGACTGTATGCCAAGGTACATGGAACACTGTTACCTTCCCACCAATTTAGGCCAGATGACTATATGCCAAGGTACATGGAACACTGTTACCTTCCCACCAATTTAGGCAGTACCTATTTACAGTATCTACTTGAATTTTTCATGCTTTTGAATTGCTAGATTGGCAGAAGCTGGGGCAAATAACAGGAGCTCTCACCCTGTTATGTGGTGCCTGGTTCTCGAACTTGGGCTGCTGACCTTCCACTGACAAGCCCAGCTTCTTAACTGCTAGGTCACCATGCCCCCTTAAGTATCAGAGAGGAACAAGAAAATAAAAGAAACAAACCTAGGTAATCCAAGGAGACTTCACTCACCCACACCAAAGGCCTGAAGAAGAGCCATGCCTTCAAAGTCCTTTGAAACACCAGTAGGGTGTGGGCCTTGCAGATCTCTAGGGAACCTCATTTACTAGAGGTAGCATTTTTTAATCAAAGGAACCCCAATGTGTACACCTAGTCAAATCTTATCAATTGGGCAGATACCATGGGAAACCAGGCCATGAATCAAGTGGGACAGGGAAATCAATTTATGTTTTAAGATTAACCTTTAATCTAAATATACTGTAAACTCCATTTAAGTGATACATCTCATTTCTTCTGCTATGAACTTGGACTACAGCTATTCTACTTGGGAATGAATCCGAATTTATTTGATATGACCCATTTCCAATAAGCATCTGTAGAAACACAATCTTAATATATTCACCATAATTATTTTGAAGGAACATATACTACATAGTTATCTTCCATTTTGCAAGATGGTAGTCAGATCACGTCTTGATCAAATTTGCAGTTAAAATGTAAGAATAGTTAGTGGAGGCACCTTCTTCCAACCTCCTGTTTCAAAATGAATTGGTCTAGTCTAAATCTCTACAGCTTTATTTTCTTAGTTCAAGCTTGACTTTCTTGGGAGACAGGCAAAATGTTTCAGGGCTGAAACAGAGATTTGAATCCGAACCTCCATGCCCTAAACCATCTCAGTAAATACTTGATTCAGAACATTGCTTAGATGCTCTTTCTAAAATGCCACTTTCTGAGTTTTCTTATTTTCAGATTTCAGTGTTTTCAGATTCGTACCTGAAAGAGCTTACTTTAAAATGCAGTATCTTCGAGCATAGGAATGAATAGACTGTTTGAGCCTTCCTTACCATGATCCTTAGTTCTTGGCTGTGATGACTATGCTTGATGGGAATTGAAAATCAAAACACAGACTTGCTTATCCCTATTTTAGAATCTAGAAAGAGAGGACACCATTTCCACTAATTTAAGGGCAATAGGTTTTGTATAGTATAAGGGCTGTGTCCCAAAAGTGTGTAGGGCTAGCCCCCAAACAACTGGAAAGGCTTGGATTTTATACAGGGAGAAATGGGACAATAAGTCTCTCCAGTACATAGCGATCCTAGTGATTGCTTACCACTACCCTTTCCTCTTTTGCTCTCCAGATTCAACATGGGAGGTCAATGGGTATTGTTCCTGTAGAAAGGTAACCTTGCTTTTGCAGCTACATGTTATTTACATATGAATAGGCCATCCAAATGCATGTTGTGAACATGAGAAAAGTGAAAACAATTATCTCAATTTCCTGGAAGATTGCTTGCAATGAAATACTACTTCTTCATGATGCTACAATATGGACTTGGCTCAAAAAATGAAATGGCTCCATTTCAAATCCATAGCTTATCTATGTGTCTGTTCCAACTGCTTTCTTCAGTTGTTTTTATATAAAGGCTCCAGTTTTTAGTGTTACACAGATTTAAGTTTCACAGGGCAAGTCGCTTATGTTGCTTATATTATTCCTAATAACAATAAAAGAATTCTGTCAGAATGCATACAGAAGGTAGGTTAATACACCAGCAAGCTGAAATCTCTCTTACATTTGTAACCTCATCTCTCATCTTTTCTCTGGGCTTGACCTTGAGTGCTAATTAATACTCTGGCATTTTGGATCAAATATTAATGTGAAAGGTTATGTTTGGAAAACATGAGCAGAAGCATATAAGTTATTGAATTATATGTCAAATCCCTAACATCTAATTTAATATCCAACTGCTTTTCCTTCTTGCTGCACACAGCACAGGTACTACATTGATAAAGCCCAGGGGAAGATTAAATTATGGGATCCAAATGTTATCAATCAAACATGCATGGCCATATGAGATTTGCTTCGTCATACTAGTTATTGTTGAAAACTCCTGAATGATGAACTTTTAAAGATTAAAGTACGATTATGGGACCAAAACTTATTTAGTCCCAGCTGTAATTCTACAAGCTTATCCAAATTTGTATGAACACCCTTATAAACATTTCATGAGAAGCCAAACTTTTGTGAGTTTTGGTGCTATTGTGTGATTTTAACTGAACTAAATCTGTACTTAATCTTCTGGACATCTTAGTCATGTTGCTTTTGTCACAACTGTATCAACTTCTGTTTAAGATTCTACCCACTCCAAAAAACTTCAGTACTGGCTCGAAGAACTAGTTCTTTATATTTTATTTTTTTAAAATTTCCTTTTTGCTTGAAGTTAATTACTGTAAAAATAAGGGAAAGGGTTTTTTCCTGTTCTTAATCTTCATTGGCTGTCATAAAAATGACTGTAGTATTCAATCCTGCCTTTATATATCCATATCAATCCCACCCAATCCCTATACCACTGTATGATATGACTTAATGAATTTATTCTAAATAATTTTCTTTTTATTATTGTCCATTGGATGCAGTTCAGAAGTAAGCTTTCCACACCTTGGGGATAAATCCGAACGATACACACATACATGCATGTGCATGTAGACACACATATACACACACTATCTAGTTCCCAAAGGATTCTTAGTCTATTATTGACTCAAATCAATGAGATTATTATGGTTATAGAAAGTTATTTGTCCAGATCATGTTTTTCTTTTTATTGTTTTCTATTTTTTAAAATTTTAAGCCACCAAGAGTCATTCTAGAATTGGGCTACTTCTAGTCCACTGGAGTTGGATGACCAACAACATTTAATAAATAACTATTTTTCTTGAATCCCATTAATTTTGATTGTTCCACTCAAAATATTGATAACTCTTGATCCAATTCTGTATTTTATTTTTGTCTTCTGTGAACAAGTACTCCACATCTTCATTAGGATCTTGCAAGTTCAGAAGATTTGATTCTGCAAATGTTAATTAAGGACAAATAGCTTTGCACAGGAAACAATGAAGTTTGAAATGCTCTGTTTTGAATTCAAAGCCTTTATTCCTACCATTTTCGATGGGTTTTGCCCTTGGAAGGCCAAAACACCTGTTTCAAACTCAGAAGAGTTGTTTTATCTATCTATCTATCTATCTATCTATCTATCTTATATTCTGCTGAACTCAAAAACAGCTCTCAACGGCTTACAATAAAAACATAAAACTACGATATAACTAAAACAAAACCATTAAATTAATATAAATATCCCCTCTTGCAGTGAGGATTTTATAACTGTGTGGACCCACCTGTTGATCACCATCCTGACGGCTTTCACCAACCAAGAGGGATTTGGGTCTAATTGACAAGTGGCCGCACTGACAGCATCAAGGGCCCTGTCCACTTCATCAGGGGCAACAGGATTGAATTGTTCCCAGATAACAGGGCAAGACTCCTCCATAGGCATCTCAGGTGGACCTGCATCATGCATGGCTTCCAACTGGAACTGAATTCGAGTGACTTTATTTGGGGTGTTTATTTGTTTTGGGGTGAAAACACCATGCGAATGGTCAGAATAACATCAGAACATTTTCAGTAAGGCCCAGTTTGTTCATTTGGAATATCAGCTTCCTCTGATTTCAGCAAACTGATATTTAGTTAGAAGTAAATAATTAGAAATAATAAATATCATAATATTATTCCTGTTTGAGCCTAAATTTAGTAGAGCTGAAACATGGAAATTGCAACAAAATTGTGTTCATATTTCATATGGGTGATTTACTCCATCCCCTGTATATGGCAGTCTTATTGTTTAAAAAATAACTTTTCATGCTTGTCTTGTCTCTGTTGTTCCTTGCATCCTTGATGCCTTTCTCTCTTTCCAATGCTGATTATTGTGACCACCTTAAACCTCTCTGAATGACCTGAAGGTTCCTGATATGGTTTCACCTCTGAGGCTAAGCAGGCTTGAACAAGCCCAATTTCCTCCTGCACATCTCTCTGAGTTACTTGAAGGCAAAGGTGAAATTCAAATGTACCAAATAATACATAACATAATGCCTGAAACTGAGGTGCAAGGATACATTTTTCATAAGATAGATTTGAGAGATCTTTGGTGAAATCTGCTGTACAGTTGGAAAAGCCTTCATTGTGCCAAAAATGATTTAATGCATCCTGTTGCACATGCTACTTCAGATCTATTTCAGACATGCAGAGACAGCATGATATGTAGCTCCTCCCAAATTATCATACCTGCAAAGACTAATATAACATTTAAATGCACTTTCTCCCACTTCTACAGTGGGAGAATATATGTGCAGGCCAATAAAAGATCCAGTATATAGTATTTAACCAGCTCTTACTGGAAGTTTTCAGTGTCCAGTTCAAGCTGGAGATAATAAGTTATTATTGTAAACTATTAGTAGTAGTATTGTTAATGTAATAAGCATTTTATTTCAATCCCTATTATGTTAAAATATAAGATGTGTGTTAAAGTTACACAGTCATCTTTTGTTAAAAGCTTGAATTATTGATTGTGTCCATGCTGGAATAAAGAACAAACAACTGTCCACCTTAATTTCAGGATTTTTATCAATCTCAATCAACATTTTTGTCTTCAGTAATCAAGGATGGAAACCAGCTGTCCACAAATTCAATACACATTTTTAAGCTTTCAAGCTTAAAAGTCTCCTTTGTTGATCCAAGCAAGCAATTAACCCACTACAAGCTCCTATCTTTTATCTTTTAGGAAGTAGGTCAAAATCATCCTTTCTTAGGGCATTTGGTGGTGAGTTATGAACTCAAGACAACAAAACACATTTTAAAAATGTTATTGCTTCTATAGATACTTTTGTCTAAACAGACTGTAAGCTGCCTAGAATCCTTCAGGTTGAAGACCTACACAAAACTGAAATAAATACTCATAATGATATAACAACCTTAAAATGCTTTTGAGATTGGAACTTGCAGCAAAAGAAAACGCAAAATTTCTTTAAACTCATTCTGTTCCTAATGAGCTTTTGATCGTGACATAAGGTTTTAAGAGCTTATCAAGTCTCCTGGGAAAACAGGCTTTTAAAATCCATAAATTTAAGTGATCAGTCAGTTCCTGGTAATTTAGGAATTTTTGCTGAATGACAGAAAAAATTCAAAGTATTGTTAAAATCTGACATTGTCATAAAGGGCAATGCCACTAGCAATTTCTTCACTGTTGACTTGAGATAACTTTTATCCTGTTCCTCCCATTGCACAACGCCTGTTGTTATCAGGTTCTCATTATCCTGCCAAGTAATCCAGAAAATGAATGTATAATATTTGCAAGACCAGTTGAATTTTCTACCTTTGATTCCTTCCCTAGTTGACACTGGAAATACCCAATACTCTAGAAGATGAGCCAAACAGTGCTGCTCTTTCAATAGAAATGTTTTTATTATCCTCAGAATCAGCTAACATTAACTTACTTCTGCTTCTTTCATCTCTTCCTTTAAGCGAGTAGAGTGAGCTCAATGCAGCCTAAATGCAGACACACTGGTCAGTATCATTGCAAAAGCAGACCTGTCATTCTGTGTCATGGGACAGAACTCCCTCTCTGGGCTCCAGCATAGGATAAACCAGTTCTGCCAGTTTGCAGCAGAAATTGGCTATCCTGTGCTCTGATTGGCTGGAGTTTACAACATCACAAGCTCACCCACTGGTGCAGCTCGTCAAAAATCCATTTTTTTCTTTTTCTAAACTGGGAGAGTGTTATTGAAGGACCAAGCAAAGGTTTCAACCATCCTGGCTTTTAAGAACAAAAAAGATAGTCCAGCTGAAGGGTTGGAGCAAAAGGGCAAGGCCAAAGGATGGAAATGGCATCCAAAGTGCTGGTCCACGCAAAGCAAGGGAGTGGGAGCTCAATTGACAGCACGCAACAAAACTGAATTTGGACTTAATGGGATGAAAATCAAGACCTAGCTGAAGCAAAGAACCTTTAAGTCTCATTGGCTATTGAACGGAGCTCTTGCTTTCTCTCTCTGCCCCCTTGACTTCTCATGTTTACTCACTCTGTCCCTGAACTGGTGTTTCCCTCCAGTCTTCTTTTTCAGCTCACAGATTTCAACAGCTTCTCCTCAGTCTTAGCTAGGAATGCTGGAGTTGCTTGGCTCTTAAAAAAAACATAATTAATAAAGAATCTAAAGGTCACTGCAAGGAAGTGGCAACTCCACCAGAAAACAATGTGTACTCTCTAAATTTGAACCAAGCCATTTCCGTTCTTTGATTTAAGTTTAGTTGCTTCCTGTGGTTTCATGTCCTCCCCTACAGTTGAATCTCTGGATGGGCTCCAGTATAAATTGCACTCTTCCAATGAAATTAGAGACTAGCAATAAAGGGATTGGCTAGTAAACAGCATTTAAACCAAATATTATGTGGCTTGGTGTTTGGATGAAAATAGTCTGAATATTTTAAAGGATTTTGTGTCCTCTGCTCTGATTTGCAGCTCAATCATTACACTGCCTTTTTGCAAAACAGTCAGAGGACTAATGTTGAGCCTAAAAATATGCTTTTAAGGAATTTCTCTTTAGCTTATTTTTACTGTGAAGAGAAAATGTTTTGCCTATCTTTGCACTTAAACTTTAAGTTATGGTTTCCCCCCAATTTCAGCAACCTGTGGCCTTCCAGGGGTTCTTGAGCAACAGGTCCCATCTTCTTTCTTGATCATTAGTGGGCCAGTTGGGGCTGATGAAAATTGGAATAGAACCATAGTTTCTCCTTTCCTGGTTTAGCATTGCAAGAACAAGTTGCAGCAAAGGGCTGTGCACTCTGTTTCCTCTGATGCAAGCACAGGAAAAGAGTTTGAATTTTCCATTTTAGATTAATCACATTTGAATGTACTATACTATTA
>JANHZU010006096.1:50143-62040 GCA_032468055.1 Acrochordus granulatus | reverse complement strand
AAAACTAATATAATTTAATAATTATTATATTATTAATATGAATTTAAATTTAAATAATAATGATTATATTATTAATATTAATTTTAATTTAAATAATAATATGAAAAAAAACTAATATTTCCACCACATTCTATAGCAACATACATTAAATTTGTTTTGGAAATGTCCTCCAAAATTTTAAGTAGGTCTATAAACCCTAAAATTCCTATCCAGGATTGCCAGATTAACTGGAAATTTAACATCCTCTCTCAAAACACCTGGAGGATTTCCACTAAGGGCAACAGAACAAAGACTAACTTGAATGAAATTAAAACATTCATGACAAGATGTCCTACTATCTTTCTTAAAAAGCAGACTTTTAGATATTTGAATTAGAGTTCTAGAACAAATATGCACGGTATTTGTCCTGCGTTGGTTTGCCTTGTAAGATAAAACCTCTGTTGTTCTTTGAATTTGTAATGGCTGCAATTAACAACCAATTTAATGAGGAGAAGGAGGCTGACTGGCAGCAGCGTGGCATCAGTATCCATGAGGATCTAAACAAGTTCTTAAATTTATTTTCATAAAAGAGGGGGGGAAACACCAGTGCAATAAAATGGAAGCATCACAGGGGTTCCCCATCCGAGGCAAAGAATGTTAAACTCCAGTGTCATTCATGGTATATGAATTTGCAAGTCTGCATACTTCTTTATAAGTGTATGTGAATGCTGGAAATATTTTATTCTTGGTCCTAGAGAAAGTGATAGAACCAATTATCCTTTGAATTCATAAATATAAATAAGGATAAAGGTTTCCCCTTTCAGTCGTGTCCAATTCTAGGTGGTGGTGCTCATCTTCATTTCCTAGCCAAAGATGCTTCCATGGTCATGTGGCCTGCATGACTATATGCTGAAGTACACAGAACACTGTTATCTTTCCCACTGAAGGTGGTACCTATTTACCTATCTGCATTTTTACATGTTTTCAAATTGCTAGGGTTGGCAAGAGATGGGGTAAAGTAATGGGTGCCTACCCCATTATGCAGCACCTGGGTCTTGAACTTGGGCTACTGAGATCCCAAACTCAGCACTGTACTTGATGGTGAAGAGGAAAATGAAGCAAAAGAAGCCTTTTTTTTTTTGCTTTATGTGGGTAATTTTTGTGACAGCAACAATGGTGCCACATAGCTAACTGCCTGGGAAGAAGCCAAGCCAAATTCTGCAAGCACCTCCCAAAGCAGACGTGGCTAAGTTGAATGATCCCAGAGTGAGAACACATGCTCAGAGATGAAAAAATGCCATCAATGACTTTGCCACATACCCTTTCATTCTGGCGCACTCTGCTGTACTTACTCCTTTCAGCAAAATATCTATTTCTGACTCAATGGAAGAGAATATCTGTAACTCAGAGTTGAACTGTGAAGTCCTTGGTGCTGTGTGATGGCTGTTTGCTTGCAAATGTTTTGTTCTCAAACTAGGTAATATCAGTGTTCATTGCTTGCCATGTTAGTGTTGGTGGGGGTGTTGGTAGTTCCTTGATTAGACTGTTGTTTGTTGCTTGTTTGTTTGACTGAGTTAGTAGAACCAATACTGACAGAACAAGCTACTGCAGATAAACAGAGTATAATCCCCACTAACTTCTAGCACTGAAAGTCTATTTCTATCTATCAGAAATAGAGATATTGGTAGTCAAAAAGAGGAACTCTTAGTTAATCCTTAGCTGAAAAGAGATTTTGATGAGATAAACTAAAATTTATCATTTCAATCAATCAGTACAGTTGACTCAAATGGCAAAAAAAATCCTTTTCAGGTGTGGAAAGGGAGCATTAAACAAACAAATAAATAGAGCCAAAATCTAATTGGTTTGTCAAATCTTGTTAAATTTGAGCAATCTCACTTCTTGCACAAACATGCAATCTCATGTGCGTCTTCAGAAAGCTATAAGATTCTTTTGTTAGGTTTGTTCCAGCATACTAAAATTGACATTCGTCTGTAAATTTGTATGGCTGCGTGTGTGTATTTGTGGTAAATAATCATAGCAACACCAAGAAAAAGGACAAAATGGTGCCACTTCTACATTTCATACATTGAAGGTGACTGGAATGATTATTCAATCCTTTTTTAAACCTGGTAAGTCTGGAGATGCAAGATGGCAACACATGACTCTTTGTTTAGTCCTCCAGCACTTCACTATTATTTCTCACTTTGCCTTATGGTAGGGTTGGCTCTAGATGCTTCAGCTACTGAGATTTTGTTGATCCATCATGACACTACCATGTACTTTTGGAGTTAAGGAAGGACTGCATCTGCGCAGCTGTACTCTGCACCAGCTGCAATCTCCGGATACTCTTCAAGGGAAGCCCATGTAGAGCACATTACAATAGTCCAGGATTGAGATGATGAGGGCATGAGTGACTGAGTGACCAGAAGGGACTTCTGGTCCAGGAAGGGCCAGAACTGGTGCACAACATGAAGCTGTGCAAAGGCTCTCCTGGCTGCGCTCGCTACCTGCTCTTCAAGTAGGAGTCGTGAATCCAGGAGAACCCCCAAGTTATGCACTGGGTCTAGTGCAACCCCATCAAGAGATAGAGATGGAAATGACCTAGGACCAGGACCAATAGTTCTAGAACCTGAAATATTGATTGAAGAAGTATCAAGAGTTGTTAAAAAGTTACCTAAATACAAAGCACCAGGAATAGATGGACTACCAACAGAAATAATCCAAACAGCAGGGGAAAGCAGCATTAGATTGCTACATAGAATCTTTAACGCAGCATGGAAACAATTAACTGCACTTACTGATTGGCAACAAGCAATAATAATACCACTGTGGAAAAACAAAGGGAGCAAATGAGAATACACACATTATCAGGGCATCTCACTTTTGAGCCACTTAGAGAAAACAGAAACAAAGTTAAGACCAGTTATAGAACCACAACTAGCAAAACAGATGGTTTTAAAAGAAATAGAAGCTGCACAGATGCAATTTTTACGTTTAAATAACTAACAGACAATAATATGGAATACAATAAGAATCTCTTTGTTGCATTTGTAGACCAAGAGAAAGCATTTGATAGAACTGATAGGAAATTGCTATGGCAAACAATGACCCAATATGGAGTTAGTAACCATCTTATTAAACTATGCAAAAGCTTATATAGTGATTGCAGAAATATAGTTAGAACAAATCAAGGAACATTGGAACCTTTTGCAGTAACTTCCGGAGTAAAACAGGGATGTTTTACCACTATTATTTATCATCTACATGGACAGCATAAACAAAAAAGCCAAGCCCAAGAATGGAAATAATATCAGTGAATTACTTTTCACAGACAATCAGGCATTGATAGCAAGTACAGTTAAGGAACTATACTTTCTTATATCTATGAACCAAAAATGCAAGACAAATAATATGATAATCAGTAAAGAGAAGACAGAAGTAATGACAATCAGAAGAAAAAAATCATACCTTAAATAAAACAATAGAGGGAACAAACAAGGACCAGAGTTCAAATACCTAGGAACAACATTCACTGAAGATAGAAAAATGGATAAAGAGATTAACATATGATGCAATAAGGCAAACCAAGTATTGGGACAGCTAGTCCCACTCCTACAACTTAAGGAAGTACCGATCAATACAAAGAAGCATCTCATACAAAGCATATTCATCCCCACCCAATGTTATCAGTGCCAAACATGGACACTTGTAAGAAAACATAAAAGAAAGTTAGTCACCATGGAAATGAGATGTTTGAGGAAAGCTGCTGGAGTGACCAGAAGGGATAAAATAAGGAATTAAGTCATATGGGAAAGAACTGGAATACAGCCAGCAAATAAAATGGTTTGCTCATTTGGAGAATGTCTTGGAATTCCATACTGAAAAGGCATATACTGTATATAAAAAAAAAGGTCAAAGAGCTTAAGGCAGACTCAGAAGAAGATGGAAATATAAAATCAAAGATACACTACAACAGTATTAAATAATACTGGTTGAGGAACCAGAAGTGCAAGAACCAGAACTATGTTTCTCCCTTAACACCTGAAACAGTAAGAGAGGAGGAGAAGGAGGAGGAGAGCTATAGATGCTTTATACTAAAGCCTAACTTCAGTATTTTGGAAAACATATAATTTAATATAAAGCAGTATTTCTTAACCATGCAGGCTGGGAAATTCTGGGAGTTTAAGTCCACACATCGAAAAATACTGATATATAAAGCATGTCAATTTTAGTGCACTATTAATATACAGTATAATTCTCCCAATATGTCCCTAGACCTATCAGATTAGTAGGAAATAATGCTAATAAAGTCTATTTCCCCTTCTTGCAATCCACTGTACAGCTGTAATAACCAGCAGCATACCTATCCTGTTCGTTCACCTGGTGAGGCTATTGCCGTGTTCCTGAGCTAAGAATCTTGGCACTCTTCTTTTACAATGTAAAAAGGCATCAGCTGCTATGTAGTAGTTAGATCTATGAGATGTTTTAAACAGAGAAAGGACAGGCATTGTCTCTTCAAATCATTACACAACAGGATTCCAATATATTTAGGCCCTACGCTAAAATGTAATTAGTATAATAGTTAATTTAGCCTTGGGGCTGATGTATACATAAGCTCTATTTGTCACTAATTAACTATCTCTTTAATTGCATAAAGAAGCTAAGTCAAGATCTGTCCTAAATGCTGACTACTCAAATAAGTTGACAGTAATACAGCATTCATTCCCAACTAGAGCAAAAGTGAGTACCAAATCAAATACATTCTGCTAAGAAATAATTTAAGCAGAAGAGTTTTATTTTTATGTAAATATTTGCAGCCTGGTGAAGCAGGCCAGTGGGCACATTTGGAATTCTGAAAATCTCACAGAATGGTTGCCATGATGGATATGGCGAATCATAAGACATTTATCAGAAAGCAAGCAAATAATAGAAGTGAATCTAGAGATGATTTTGGAAATACAGTTATCCTTCAAGAAAAGGACCGCGTCAAAGCCCTCAACAAGCTGGTCACAAAAAGCCAATAATCAAGTAATAACAGAAAGGCAGCAACAACCCTCACTGTCCCTTACTCTGACCTACTAGACTGAAATCATGTGCAGAGGAATATGTATTTAGTCCCTGGGAAAGCTGCTACCTCCATGTTGACAAACAAGATAATATGGAGGTGGAGAAATGCACAGTTACTCTACGCTGAAAACTTTCTAATGCTGTTAGGTCTACTAAGGAGAGACATGATACTGAAAATCAGAGCTGAACAATAACAGCTTTGCTCAGGTGGTGAAAGATTGCCCTTTGTATTTAAAGAGACACCCAAAGTAATTTAAAGTTGGAACACAGATTTATTATAGTTTAACCCTGTATTACCTTATGTTTAACTTTTACCTATCTAGCTTCTTTCCATGATGACACTGTGAGAACTTTGACTCCTTTTGAATTTAGACTGATTTAGTACTGTCTGATGGTTTTGTGACTTAAATTGCTAAACTTAACTATAGTTTTGTTTGGGGTGGGAGGGAGAAGCAAAAGCCTTGTGACTCAGTAAAACAGCGTACCAGTACTAAGGGAACACCTAAGACTACTGCAACAGCTCACATAGAACTGAATATCAGCATATAACTTGCATGTTAGAGCAATGCATATTTGAAAAAAAAGATTCCACTTAACAAATCAATTTCTTAAAGTTAATATTACTCTTAAAGTAGTGATACCTGAAAAAAATCAGTCTGCATTAATGAATAGCAAGAAAGTACAGTGCCTGACCAAGAACTGAAGCAATTTTCAACCATTTCTGAAGCATGCATAGCTCCATTGTACATAAATTGTGCCTAATATTTCTTGCTGAAGATCAGAATAGATATGTCTTCAGGGAAGTTTTTCTAGAATTTCAAAGGAAGTTCTGATACTACCTACAACTGATGTATGAAATAAAGAATTCAAATAGGTTTTCCATGTTTGTTTTTTAATGATAATTTACATTTTTCTATATAGCAATTAATTGTGACCATGACACTTTTTGAGATGACAAAAAGCAATCATCCTCTGCTTTTTAAATAGTAGCTTACATGTCAGACCTATTGATCTGACAGCAGAAAAACCTTCTGACTCTGAATGTCAATAGCTTGTCTGAATTAGGAAGAGAAAAGGGATTTTTTTTTCAAAACAAAGTTCTGGAAGCCATATTTAGATAATAATGACATTTCTCTTGCACATCCTATTTACAGCTCAGATATTGTATTTAATTCTTTTCATCATGGGCTTTAAAAGCAAAAATTTCAGCAAAAATAATATTGCTTTTGTGAGATTCTAAGTTTGGTTTTGATTATCTGAAATAGCTTAGATGGATAATACATAGATCTTATGGACTTGTCCCACCTGAGCTCAAGTTATTACCTCTGCTGTCTCATTGACCTCAAGCCCTCATTAAACCAGAACTGTTATAAGGATAGAAATTTCTCTACAAATAGAAAAACCCACATTACACCTGTTCCTAGTGTCAATTGGGACAATATTAGCTTCAATATGGATATTAAATGTGTCTTTGAGGCATTTACTATATTTGTTACATTCTCAGGCTACAAATATGATACCAGAAGTCCTAAAAAATGACATGCAAGTGTGGCAATTTATATGCCGCTTTAATATTTAAAAAAAATTATAAAGAAAAATATGTATGTAAAACTATTTTTAATTACTTTAGATAACTGGAGTTTTTGCCTCTTTTAGGTATGATAAATTATGTGTATGTTATACCAATTCCCCAAGAACAATAGCAGGAAAGACCTATCATACTCATGTCCTGATTGTAAGGTTGCTAGATTCAGTTAGTTATCTACAGCGTGACACAGTTGTTAGATTAGATAGATGTTTTGCCTGATTCAGCAAGATTGTTAGTTTTTTAAAATATTTTTAAATACTTCTGGTGAAACTAGGTAATATAAATTTCTCAAATGCAATAATATTTTAAATGGCTAAAATATTGTTAAGTTTGTTACCCAATACACTCAAGGAGAAAATCAGAAATCACTTTGAAAACCTGAATCTCACTGATAGGGGATCAGAAGAATTGTGAAATGAATTTAAAGATGTTAAGATGAATGTGAAAAGAGACTACCAAAGATCAAGAAGCAAAAGAAAACAAACTGGTATCAGAACAGAACTTGGGGGAAATATCCAAGAACAATATCTTGGGAAAGCACTTAATAAAAAAATTTCAGAGAACTATTAGAAGAGATAAGGAGCAGTAATATAACAACCCTTTCATGGATCACCTCCTTCTTGTGGAGAAGCAGCTTGCATAACTCAATGACGATATCAGCTATGCCATGCAGGCACACCAAAGATGGAAAGGTTATAGCGGAGAGTTCTGACAAAATGAGATCCACTGGAAAAAGAAATGGCAACCCACTCCAATATTTTGCCACTCTACACATGCACATCCCAAATCAGATTGATTATATTCTTTGCAGACAAAGATGGAGAAGCTCTACATAGTCAGTAAAAACAAGACCTGGATCACAACAAACTGTGGCAAATTCTTAAAGAGATGGGAGTACCAGACCACCTCACCTGTCACATGAGAAACCTGTATGCAGATCAAGAAGCAACTGTTAGAACCCAACATGGAACAAGAGGTTGAGTCAAAATTGGGAAAGGAGTACGACAAGGCTGTATATTGTCACCCTACTTATTTAACTTATATGCAGAGTACATCATGCAAAATGTTGGACTGGATATATCACAAGCAGGAATTAAGATTGCTGGGAGAAATATCAACAACCTCAGACATGCAGACAATACCACCCTAATGATAGAAAGTGAAAAGGAACTAAAGAGCCTCTTGATGAGCATGAAAGAGGAGACTGCAAAACCTGTCTTGAAACTGAAGATTAAAAAAACTAAGATTATGACACCTGGTCCCATCACTTCCTGAGAAATAGAAGGGAAGAAATGGAAGCAATGGCAGATTTTATCTTCTTGGGCTCCAAAATCACTGCAGATGGTGACTGCAGCCATGAAATTAAAAGACACTTGCAAACCTAGACAGCATATTAAAAAGCAGAGATATCACCTTACTGACAACAACAAACCTATACACAGGTCAAGAAGCCACAGTATGGAAAAGCATGGTGAAACAAATTACCTCCAAGTTGGCAAATGAGTAAGATAAGACTATACTCTTTCCTGTATATTCTAGATCCATTCAATCTATATGTGGAATATATATCAAGGGAAATTGGATTGGAAGAAGATGAGCATAGTTTTAGAACCAGAAGAAGAACATCAGTAAACTGTGACATACCCTGACAGCTGAAAATGTAAATGATCTTCAAGCTTTAGTAATGAATGTCAAGGACCCACAGTGAAAAAAATGCAACTAAATTTATTTTTTATTATTTACTTTTTAAATTTTTATAGTCACCCAACTCACACATAGGTGATTCCAGGAGTCTAAATATAAAGAAGTCCAAACTAATGACAATAGGTACAGCAAGTAGCTTTAGAATTAACAATTAAGATTTTGAACTGATGGAGACTTGTGCCTTTTGGGATCAACTATTAGGAATAGAAGAACCAGCAGTAAAGAAATATACCTCAGATTAGCACTTGGTAGAGTAGCCATGAAAACCTTTAAAATAAATATTTATATGCCATGATGCAGCTATACCTATAAAAATTATAATTTATAGGCAATCATTTTCACCAATAATTTTACTTTCTATGGAAGTAAATCCTTGACTTCAAAGAAGCAGGATAGAAAAAGTATTGATGCTTTTGAACTTTGGTGTTAGAGAAGACTTTAAGAAAACCAAGAAAAGAAATGAATCATTGAGCAAATCAATTCAGAGTTCTCACTTGCACAAATGACCAGGTTCAAATTTCCCTATTTCAGACACATTATGTGAAGACCAAACTCTTTGAGAAGTCTATAATGTTAAGAAAATTGGAAGGAACAAGAAGAGAATGTCAGCAACAAGGTGAATTTGATTCGCTTACAACAGTGATGGATGCATTGTTGGAAGAGCTGAGGGATCAGGTTGGGGACAGATTGTTACACAGAAAAAATCTATTTAGATGATCACTAAGAGAAGATAATGACTTGATGGCACATAGTCAATTAACACTCAGTACATATACTTCAGATTCAAATGAGGCAGAAATTAAATTATGCTTCAATCTGAAATGAGAATTCTGAGTACCCCAATCTAGATACAGACTAACCAACAGTTTCAGAAGAGAGAAATTCAGAATATTTATTCAAGGAAGAGAGATATGGGGAAAAATATTCTCCAGCAATGACATGCAACCATTTCAGTTCAGACCAATGGGGATGCAAAAAGCATTAAGCTTTCAGGCATGGAGAGGTTAAAACAATTATTTAAACAGCTAGGAAAATTAAAATGGTAAAATAATAGCTACCCTTCAAAATGCTACAGATGCAAAGAGACTCTTCAATGAATAACTGATAAAGGGGAAAATATTTTAAAGGAAAACTATTTCATGCATGAAGGTCGAATAAGTAAAAGCTCTAATGGTCCAGGGGACTCAGTTTTTCTACAGCCTGAATCTATATGATACACAAGAATAAGAGAAGTTAAAGCACAACCTCCAACCTTTGCAGAAGGTGTAGGTCACAGGAGACCTGCAATAAAAAGGCCTATTCCATAAACAGCAAGAATCTTTTTCTTGATAGGAATATTGGCCCTATCGAAGCCCGCCTTTGGAACATCATTCCACCCGAGGTGAGGTCAGATCCCATCTATCTGGCCTTCCAGAAAAATCTAAAGGGACGGCTCTGCAGGTTAGCTGAGGTGACTGTTTGACTGAAGGCTTCACCTCTTTTTACTTTCTCCATCTCGTCCTTTTTATTTTGTTGTTTTTATTTTTTATGGTTGTATTTTTCTTTTGTATTTTGTTTGTATTTTTAAACTGTTGCATTCTTGTTTGTATTGATTTTTACAGTTATTCTATTGTGAGCCACCCAGAATCATTTCTAATGAGTTGGGTGGCAAATAAATGTAATAAATAAATATCCCATAATTATAGTATACCAGAGACTGAATAAACAGTAGAAACAAAGTAAAGGCTCCTCTAAGAGACATCTATCAATAGGAATTTTATTTTCTAACAGGAACTGTTTAACATTTTCATAGAAATATCCATAGAGGTACCTGTATATCATTTTTATAGAGATACCTTTCCTTATTAGTCACCATCAGCTCAGATTCTTTCAAAGTATAGTACATGTGAACTTAGGAATTTTTTTGTATTTGTTTACCCTGAAAAATTCTTGCCCCTTTAATAACTGTTCCTCAGGACTGATCAATTGGTGTCATCCTTAAACTTGGCTATCGTATCATTCAATCTGAACTACAATTCATTATGGACCAATTTAGAAGAATTAATCCCCAAACATTCGTCTATGGTAATAATAGCTCATTAATTCATCTGTTTACTTTTCTTTAACTAGTTACTGTTAAAAGAATATAGTTCTTTTAAAAAAATATCAAAGTAAAATATGTTTTTATATTCATTTCATCTTCTTTTGTTCATTGTGGAAAGATACATGGAACTAGCCAAAACAATGAAGACAAGATTCATCAAGGAACTTATATTAATCGCTGATCACCTAAAACAGGGATAAGCAGATATTAATTGGCTTGGGGACACATTTAATCTTTTTGGGGGGGTGTTGAGGACTATTATAAGCATGATGATGCTAAGTGTATGAAGCTGAGATTCATATGTGATCCTATTTTTAGTTTGGGAAGAGAGTGAGGTTTGTGTTAAGTCTATCTTATGCTAACATTATAGTTTTAATGTACTTTTTTTGCCTCAAAATGTCAGTAAACCAAAATTTGGTGGTTCAGTTAAAGGAAGCAATGCAGACCACAAAAAAGGCCTCAGAGTGGGAGGCTGCTCACCCTGTTCTAAGATTTCATCTTAAATTCCTCTCATAAACTTACACCTGTCTTTGTAATATTATGGGCTGCAACTGCCTTTTTCAACCTTTTTATCCTGGAGGAACTCTTTAAATAATTTTCAGATTTCAGGTCCCCAGCATAAAAATGGCAAAAAATACAAAAGGTTATAACAACACAAGGCATTTTGTACAACCTCTACAACAACAAAGCGGCAGGCCAGCAGCTGAATCACAACCTGCTAGGGTTCTGCAACAACCCCACTGAGAAAGGCTGGGCTTCCTAGATTGCTGTATCCAAATAGAATTTCAAGGTACAGTCTGAAAAAACTAAAATAGCCCTTGAAATTCAGGGCTAATTTAAGAATTGTCAAAGCCTGGACAGAGAACTGATTAAGTTTCTTTTTGTTTTATATTTTTATCATAGAACAAACATTGCATTCTACATTTATCTCAATAGTGGCACTACATTTCTGTTATAACTGTACCCATACAAAAAGCCAGCTTTTTGTAACCAAGATCCTATTACAGAAGAATAGGCTAGAAGAACATGTGTTTGGCTGCTCTAAATAATTCTTTGCACCATCTGGAGAATAAAATCACTTAGCTCCACTTGGAGCTGGACCCTAACTGGATAAATCCTGACAAGCTGACCAAGACTGTGCCTCATGAGGTTACCTAGGAAGAGGTTGAGCTTCTAAATCATGAGGAAGTGGCCAAGGATCTCTGTAATACCAGCTCTGCCACCTAAAGTCTGGATAGGTGAAAAGCTCCAAGAAGCTAACTAGCAGCTGATGCTGCCTGCCTTGAAGAAAGTAGTCATACATTGTCTCCTAAATAAACTGTCTCTTGACCCAAAACTTTTGGAAAATTATGAACCAGTCACCAACCTTCCCTTTTCAGGGAGGTTGCTATTGCACAGAATCCAGGAAGAAACATGTTATCTGGAACATCTGGATTGAAGACTGAGTTACCAAATAGGACTGGATGACCACTGGCA
>JANHZU010006096.1:25634-44492 GCA_032468055.1 Acrochordus granulatus | reverse complement strand
TGCATTTTTTACTGCATCTTTAAAATGAACTATTCCTTGTTTTCTTTGACATTTTTTCCAATCCTCTCTATACACATTATGCAATATATTTCTCTTATCCTAATTTTTCTACAGCAGTCATCCTCTTATATACAGTTTTCTCTAATCCATAGTGTCTTTCAATTCCAGCAATCATCCTTTTTCATTATTTCCACTGACACAACTGCATACTTCTGCGGCACATTGTAACATTTTTACAGAATCTTCCACATCTTCTTTTCCTAATGCCCACTTTCCATTTTTGATGGATGATTAATGTATGTTTTAATATTTTTATATCTTTTATTTTTATATTGATTTCACCTTTTGTACTTTTTTCCTGAAGTCATTATTTTACTCTAGTTTTATTTCCTTTTCTTGTTCATTCTTTCCCAATATCATTGCTTGATTCTATTTAAAATGTTCTGCCCTACATTTAGAACCAGACATTATTCTAGTGTCAGTCAGTAATTTTATATAATCCTTCATATTAAATATCTTAACCATTCTTAAAAAACTATCAAATCAATCATGCTTTTACATTTATATTCATTCCTTTGCAATGTGCATACAGTAGGTAAACAGCCTTATACTTAAACCATGAACTTGAAAAAGTCCAACCTTTTTCTCAGCTAAAGTCACTGTTATTATTTATTTATGTGCTTCAGACGTTATTTATTCTTGGGACTTCAGATGACTGAAGATGACTGAAGATGATTATCTTTTCATAAGATACAACTATCACTAACCTATGGTTTCCAACTTCCATACCCCACCCACAACAACCTAGATGACATTTATTCATACTGACATATATTTTAGCCTTTCTGTATCTTAAACCTGTACCTTCACATCTCTCTGCATGTATTAATCAACTCAACTCCATACTCATGCATTTTTGTTACAACTTTTCTCTTTTTAGTGAACCTGCAACATTTCTATTTTCCCCTTTCCTATCCCCAAACTAGGACTTCAACTGCTTTCCTTCACATAAAGATTTTTTTTCAAAACTGTTGTTGAGGATTACCTTAACTAGTTTATCCAAATCACCTGGCCTCTCCAATGAGAAATTAAGTAAACTGGTTCCTTTCATTTCCTTATTGTTCCCTTGATCCAATGTTGGATTTCAGCAGTGGGATTTAAATCATACTAAAGGAGAGCCAGCTATAATTTTATGGAGAAATTGTATTGTTTCAAACATTGAGTATGAGCACTGGGTGTCTCAAACATTTATTGAGACAATAAAAACAAATTAAGACAAAGGAATAAAATAACTGACCATAAATTCAGGTGAAATTCTCATAAAGCTTACTACATTACTATATGCATTATAGTCAAATGGACAATTATTTTTTTCTGGGTGATTATTTTTTTCATGCATCTGGACAAAGGAAATGTGCTATTTTTAAATTATACATTTTGCTTGGAGTGGATTATATTACTTTAGCATCTTTGAATAGTAGCTACTTGATTTCTGAGGCATTTATATATTCCTTCCTTTTGAGATTTCATTATTCTCACGTTTCCATGAATATAAAAACATGCTGTTTATGCTATTATTTTGAAAGATGTTATACTTGAAATGAATGCTCTCTACCTTATATTTTTGTCAAGGAAAATGCAAGCAATTATTTAGGATTCTAGATTGACCCCCATGGACTGTTTCTTTGAGATCTTAAAATATACAACATGCCACTGGAAATGAAAACAATTTAGAGAAGGAATGCTAGATGATATCAGGGGAAAGGCTGGGTTGATATCAATTTTACCATTCAGAAGGTCACAGTCAAAGCTATCCTTATTTATTTAAATATGAAATGATTAATTAACTGGATTGGACTGACTTCTTTTTATGCCATGCCCAACTCATCCCTCTTCCCCTGTTTTCAAGGATCTTGGCAACATCCAAATCTTGGTTATTTCTGCCTCTTCCCAAGAGAAGACACTGCATAACTTTATGACCCTAGCAAGAGGTATGCATCATGTTCTTGCACTGATGTGTAAGATCATCTATATTTTTAACCTATATTAGTGATAAAAAATTGTAACAAGAGACATATTCCTACAAGAGAAAGGTATATAGGGATTAAAGTTGACTGGGAATAACAGTGTGTAAGACCATTTATACTTTCTGGTACTTTCCTTTCTTCTTTTTATCAGCTCATTTCTCTGATAACCTCTTTCCCCCTTTCTTTTTATCCTCAGAGAATGGACTGTGACAAAATATACAGTTTGCTCCTGCTGCAGGTATTCATGAACATATGAGGTATGAATGGGTAGTACAAAGAAAAAAGGTACAGATATGTATATAGGTGGATAAGTAGCAAAACTAAAATGTCACAAAACTAATATATTCCAATACATCATTAGATGCTTATAATTTTATGAGATATTATATATCCATTTTCTAACCAAAATTCATGCACCCATGCAAGCTTTATATCTAAAATGCTTGGTTAACATTGTTCAAATCACTGAAGGAAACCTACTGCTGCTAAATAATGCATTCTACCAATATTATAAATTATACATTGTTAAAATATGGACTGTAGAATCTACATTTTGAATATGTACAACTCCATGTAAAAAATTACAGTCCAAGAATTGCTTCCAATTAAAATTAAACTCTGCATTAGGTTTATTTTTAAGTACAAAGTTATTCTTTATAATACCTTATAGAAATTCTAAGTATAATGTTCAAAGTAAATTTGATATTCTTCAACTGAAATTCTCATTACTGCATCTCTATAAACACACCCATATTCTGCATCCATTTAATGATTCAATCTTTGATTTGTTCAGGTTCTGAGTCACTTCATTAATAATTTATAATTATTTGGTTGTTTTCTTTTAGGACTGACTGGTTTGATCTCCTTGTGGTCCAAGGGACTCTCAAGAGTTTTCTCCAGCATTAGTTCTTCAGTACTCCACCTTAAATATAAAATATTAAAACCATGCATCTTATAGCACATGTGGAAGACAAACATTTCTACTAGGACAACTTCATGGTTCTCTATTATCATTTGAAGCTTTAAAATAAGAGAAAATAAAATGAAGAGGGGACTTTATGGATAGGGAATAATGTGAAGGGAACTGAAAACACACACTAACTAGGCTATTTAAAATTAAAGAAGCACAGTATGACAGAGGCAGTTAACATTTTGCCATTTTTAAATTTTGTTCAGTTTGCCTATTCCACAGAGAACATTTAAATCTCTGGAAAGGCAAAACAAAGGCTCAGCAGGCTGGTAAGGATACTATTACAAAATCCCATTAATTCAATGGAAAAATCTGGCTAGAAATTACTTATTTTTAACAGTACTGGAATGCTTTTGGAGAAGTTAACGGTGGGCTCAGCTTGAAAATCTGTCTAGAAGTGTCATAATAGATAACTTCTGAGTGGCAATAAAGAGGGGAAACAAACTTTTTCTCCAGAGAGTCAGTCCCTCAACCAAGTCAGGATTTAAGCTACATTTTGCCTTAAAGGGAACAAAAGATGACATTCCAGTAACTGCATTTTAAGTTCTAATTATGAACCACCTTCTATCAGCACTGAGTTCAGGCTTTAAGAAATGCTGTAGTCAGGTTCCGTTAATTAAAACAGTGGTAGGAATATCCCAAGCAGATTGCTGTTTTGGAGAGTACTGAGACATCTGGTAGCACAGGATGTTTCTCCAATGAGAAAAAAATACCGGAGCTTTGCAAATCATTTGACAAGGCAAACCATGAGCTTAAAAATACTGAATATCTAAAAAAAAAATCCAAATTTTATGGTTTGATCAGGGTTTCCCATCTTCTGGTATACGATCCAGCCAGTAATTGCTTGGTAAAATAAATCATCTTTTGGACATAAGGAATTGTATAGACATAACCACATGAGTGGACTGTAACTTTAATGTTATAAAGATTAGCTGGCAGAAGAGTAACAAAAATGAACATTTTATTACAAAAAAGAAAAGAAAAAATATTTTAGCCATTTTCCAGCTTTATTTAGAGAGCCATCAAACTCTGGATATTTGTTGCACTATCTTCTTCCACTTAGTCTATAGATAAGATCTTTGTATACAATCTTAAGATATTTGTTTTAATACATTTGCATTCTAAAAACATTGTCATCATGGGAGAACAATACCACTTCAAAGGAATCAATGCATATTATGGTGACTAAAAGCTTTGCATTACAAGTATGATTATTTTTTATTATAAAAGATAATATATTCAAATCTTAGCATGTGGACGAAGTTACAGATAAATTTCAAGAACACTTTACATCCATTAAAGCCCTTTGAGTTATCCTAAAAACTCTTTAAAGATATACAGATCTCAATATAAGTACCCTAGGCATGGTAAAAAAAAGCAATAGAGCCAACACAAAAGTTATACATATCAGCCTTTAGAAGTCTATTATATACTTCAGTGTTTAATCCTAATATTAAAATAATTTTTACATTAATTAATAAAATGTTTTTTAAGGCAGTCCAAATAACTAAGGCTAACAACACAAAATTGTCAGGAATTGCACAGTAATTCTCTTAGGTACTCAATCCCATAAAATGGTGGATGCTAAAAGAGATGAGAAATGGATAATCATGTATTCATGTAAATTCTGATGTTTCTATCTCTAAGAGCACATTACCAAGATAATGACATAATAGACTAAGAACAAATATTTTAAAGTGTTATCTTTGTAATAAAACAAGGTATGAAGTATGGAGCATAAAGAATGGCAGCTTGGAAAATGCTTCTCAGGTGAGATAGGTAAGAACTGGTAATGTAAAGAGAAACCACAACCAATTCACTAACAGGCATTAGTGAAGTTATTCCATAAGAAGAATATAAATTAATTGTTTATTGTGGTAGTTTGATAAAAAAATATTTTCTAGATCAGAGCTAAAAAACATTTAAGACAAAAATGTTTTGTTTTACTTGGAGTCAAAAGTAGCCTGGGAACAAGATCGCTAAGAGATATCATCTAAAGAAAGTAAGATTTATTATTTATTTATTAAATGTATTTGCTGCCCAACTCACTATAAGCAACTCTTTCAAGATATTGAAAGTGTCTTTATTCAAGGAGCACAGCCTAACTCAAGGGCCCATTAAGTTTGTAGTACCACCCCATTCTCTATCTTTATGTCATTAAGGTATAGAATCAGTTATATGTATTCTAATTTGCATAACTTGAACAGAGAAGTTGCATCCCCACCCTGCTTTGAAGCTTTTGCTTGGGCTGCCTTTGGTATAGAAATAATATTTTGTGCTTGAATGAAACTGATCCTCATTACTAAAGAACTACAGGGGGAAATTTCTCCTACACATCCCTTAGCAAAAACTAACCTATCAGCTTGGAAAGCAGAATCATTTACAAGAAAATAAAGAAAAAATAAAGAAAGATTTGTTCAATCTGTCTTGAAGAACCTGGTGCATGGCTTGGAGATGCTTTGAATCCATCATTGTCACAGAAGACTCACGGGGGTTTAGTGACTTAGTGCAAGGAACATGTTTTATCAGTCTAGGACAGGGTTAATCAATGCATGTTATTCAGTCAAGTGCCAGTTATTCACTCTCTAAAACCAGTAAGTTCTATTATTGCAGTATTATTCTATTATAAATTGAAAATTATTTGGAAACTTCAGCTAGTCCAACACAGAGTTCCTGGGTTACTCAGAGATTGTCCAATATAACATACCAAGGTTTCAGGAGTTGCTGTATTTCACATCTATTTGAGGGCTAATTCATAGTTTTGTGATTGACCCCTAAGTGGCTTGGGCTCAAATATTTCTACACACATACTCACATATCACGCACACCCTTTAGTGATCTCAGTAGAACTTCTCTTGCTTTCTTAGTCTAATAAAGAGCTAGTTCATCTTCATCTTAGTGAATGAAAGTTAGATTTAATTAAACTGATAAAGTTGTTCCTAATGTTCAAACAAAGCCAATCATTTTATAATTTAAACTTGTTGATCTGGATTTCTAGGGAGGAAAAAAGGTACAGCATTACATGTATTTGAAGGGTAATATTTTCTCTCTGTTTTCTCCCAGAGTAAGCATACTCCTCTTCATAGGATTTTGTTTATACTCATCACCATCCCCTCTGGACTGTCAGAATTCAATTCTCTTCATGGTTTAACAAGGTACTGAGGGCAAGTGAGTGCATGTTTATGCATGTGAGTGCATGTTTATGTGTGTGAACCTCAAGGTAAATATGAATGAGTTTTAAAGCTCATCTGAAGCCTTCTTTGATGTCTTCTGACTCTGTGATTACTAAGATTTCTGCTATCAGGCATGGTATTTGGCAGTATAATCCAAAAGAACGATACCGCACAGAACGAAGCTAACAATAGAGCCTGGAAAAGCAATATTTCTTAAGTTGTGACTGAAATCTTTGCAAAGTTCAGTGTGAAAAAGTGAAGTAACTGTGCTCCACATTTGTGGCCAATGTATTAAATGGTTCATAATATAGTTACAGAAACACCAGGTCTCTGGTGTTCAACAACTGAAAAGCCAATGAAGAACTTGTGCCTTCATCAATGCAGCAACCATTTCCATTTTAAGCAGGCTAGTATTTTACTTTTGGATATGCCTCATGTATTAAAATGGCAGTTTATGTCCTTTCAGGCAGGACCATATTTTCAGTTTATCTGTCAATGAATGTCAGTGCATACAAAGAGATGCTCAGGAAATAGGAATCTCTGCTTTTGGGAATTAAACAGGGACCCATCTTCAGTTCTTCATCCTTTACAATTAGAAACACAATGAGGATTTGCTTGACCTCTGCAAATAAAAAAACAGGAGAATGCCTAGTACAATTAATCCAGTAATGCTCTCCTTAGTATTTATGACTAAGTAAACACAGCTGCTTGTGGTCTCTTTCCTCATTCCCTTGTGAGAGGGGGTATTTATGGAGTCATAAACTCCTTTAATAATGTTATCACCTGAGCAATTGTCCAAGTGTAGACTGGAAAAATGAATCAGTACAAAAAAGCCAACCTAGAATCCAGAGAAAGTTAATGGTGCACTTAATTGAATAATGTTGTATTATATACATGGGAATGATAGGATCTGTTCTATATGTAGGTATGCTTTACCTGATACTTTAAATAAAAATATCTTAGTGATTCCAACCAATTTCAACATAAATTATTTTAATTTTTAATGGTCTTCAAATAAACCTGTTCCATAAATAAACTCTCTACGTGATATTTCAGACAGCTACTGCCAATTAAAAGTAGATAAAATCAGACCAAACATGTAAATAATCTCATCTGGAATAAGGCAGTTTCCTATACTGATCCTTAACAAAATTCAGCCAACACAGTATGATTTGCCAGTTTTTATCCTCAAACTTCCAATCTTGTCAAGGTTTTCAGATATTGTTAGAGATTTTACAGCATTCAGGGCTAAGAAAACAATATTTGCAATGTTGGGAGTTGGAGAATGGAGATGCCAAGATGACCCTACAGGAAGTCTTCCTGTGAATTCTTGATTTTCCATATTGACTCTTTTGTAAGCTGCATGTCAAAGTTGATATCCTGAAACAATTGCCAGATTGCATAATATACTTAAGTGGCTTAGTGATCAATTAAAAATGTATTATGGTACAGTTTCAGTTCAGCTCTGTTAATTCCTCACACAAGAGAGTGCACTACTAAATCTGTGATTTGTTCAAAGCATTATGCAATCAGAGACTTGAAAGGAACAATTCAGCATCCTTGGTTTGCAAGTAAACTAAACAAACCATAGATTGAGCTAACTATAGCTGAACATATATCTGTTCAATGAAAGTCAGCAGGCATATTCAGAGCAACAGTCCTTAGCTGCTAAGTATTTCTATAGCTGAGCATGAACAGTGAATGTGTTCAAAATGCTGAAGGTCTTTTTTGAATGACAGTTGTTGGCTGTGTTTCTCCTTAAATGGCCCCAAAAGGAAGCTGGAATGCTGGTAATGGGGCATGATTACCTGTTTTCCTTCCCCCAGGATTTATTTTGTACAAATATGCATACAGAGTGTGAGTAGTGAAACAGGAATTAAGTGAAAGGAGATACAATGTTTTATACAAAGCTGTTTTGCTAGGAGATACCCAGGAGTCAATTAAAAAATCAGATAGCTATACTGGGTAAAACAAGGAGGAGGTCTGTCTCAAATCATTAATCAGACTGAAGATCTTGAGAAGTGTTAAACTGCAATAACAGTATACAAGGTGTTTGAAAGCTGATCCTTGATCTAAAGCTATATCAGTTACAGAAATTCGGACTAAGATTACACAGAAGTTTAAATCAAATGACAGAATGGCTGTCCAAAAATGGAGTTCAGGTTCCTTATAAAGTTTGTGCATAGGCAGCAAGTCCCATCACCGTTAAACTTAGTTCCAGGTCCAGAGGAGTCAAAAAGGAAGTCAGCATGTCCTCCTTAAAGAATGTGTGAAGATATTATGCTATGGAATAGGAATATGTGAAAATGTGCGTCCTATTTATGGCCAGCCTGAATATAAATGAAATCAATCTGATCACAGATATGCTATCATTCCAATGATTTCCCGAAGAGAAAATTGAACTCTGGGTAAATAGTGCTCTAAACAACTTCCTCAAACCTTAAAGGAAATAGCAGTTTGGGATGCTGCAGATGCAATATATTTTCTCTGTGAAAACTGCTTTGATGGAAGGAAAACAAAAGAATTAAGGTATAAACATTTCAAATAACAAGGTCTAGCCAACCACATTTATTTATTATTTCATTTATATGCCACCCATCCCACTACTGAGTAGCTCTGAACATTTACATCTATGCTGTAAATATAAAAGAAATATACAATTAAACATGATATATTTGATAAGGTTATCATGCTTTTTCTTATCTGATAGTTTAAAGTTAGGAGTACTTACAAATAAGTTGTGACAATGCAGTTGTCACAGAATTGTAACTAAGAATTTGGTGAGATATATTTGAGACATATAAATCAACCCTTCAAAAACTCCTGTTATTTTAGCCATAATAATATATTAAAAAAATAGCAGAGTAAAAAAATTATATGATCTTATGGAATGAATTCTTAATATCCAGACTAATCTTCTGAGTAATCTGAGTATAATGTTCACTTACACAATCCCTGTAACTGTGCTGAGATAAGAATGTCTTGATTTCAATGTCAAGACTTTGGCTGTTAGCAGCCCCAACAGAAACAACCATGATTCCCAGAATTGTCTTTTATCAGATTATTGAAAAAGAAAAGGAAATTATGTTACAGAAATGTTGGCAACTGTATATTTTTACTTTATTTAGCTTTCAATTTATCTCCAAGTTTGTTAGGGCAGAGATTTCTTGATCCTCTTCCTAACCATCCACTGACACATTAGGAAAGTGGTTATTTGTTTTTTCTAATAAAGGAAGAATGTGCAGATATTCTGCACTTGTAATATTGTAATATTCTGTTTTTAACATTAGCAGTAAAAACTGTAGGTGGCACAAGATTATTAAAACTAAAAAGTTAGTTTATATCTCCTCTGTCATACTAGATATCTTTTCTGTGTGAAAGCCTGACTGACTAAACTCCTGATTCTTGAGAAATTGTGAGAAGAAAGCATTAAAAACAGACTCCACTTTATTTAACTCATTATAATTCTAGCTAGGAACGTATTCTAAAGACTCTATCATTAAAAGTATCTTCCTAAAATCCATGTTTTACTTGCTTATTGGCTTTTCCCGGAAGGATATGACATGAGGAGTGATGGAGATAAGTTTCTAAGGGTCCATATGGTGACACGTCTGGAAGAAGAGAGCCAACATGATGTAGCGGTTAAGGTAGTGGCCTCGAAACTAGAAGACTATGAGTTCTAGTCCTGATTTAGGCACAAAAAAACTAGCTGGGTGATTTTTTCTCTCAGCTTAAATCATTTGACAGACTGTTGTGGAGAATTAGGAGGAGGAGAAAGTATCATCTATGTTCAATGCCTTGAGATGTATATGAAAAAGGCAAGATAAAAATTTTAAAAATGCTATTTAGAGTATAAAATGATTCCACAGAATGTATTCAAACTGTAAGGAAGTGTTAAGGTTAAAAGAAGAAGAAATGCGGAGTGAAATTTGATACAGTGTGGCTGAAAAGAGACACACAATAAGCCTCCAGCAGAGTAAAAGGAATTAAAACTAAAAGTAATGAAATTATTTAGGATAAAGCTGAAGTGAGGGAAAGCTGGAAACTAAATGAAGTAGGAATGAATTGTTTAAAAACTATGTGAGGTAAAACAAAAAAGAGATAACAGCTAAGGATGAATTGGTGCATAATTAATGTGGACTGAATATGAAAGTATGACAAAAGTTTGGGAGGTTTGATCATGTAGAGAAAATGAAAATCAAATTGCAAAATTAATACATGAAGAAAAAGTGAAAGGAGAGGAAGGGAAAAGTTCTTGTTGGATTCACTGAAGAGATCAAAAGAAAAGATGTGAAAAGCATAAAAAGCAGAAGCTATGTATGATACAAAATATTGACAAAATGGAAGCCAGGCAAAAGATATAGAGGAAAAAGTTTAGAGAAATGGCATTGGTATTAATTAGTTTTAGCTATATTTCCTATTTTTCATCTTTCTATTATTAATTTTTACTTTGTTTTTGCACTCTGCATAACACTGGTTACCTTGAAAAGAACAGTATGCGAGTTCGAGATGTATGCTTTCCTTTCTTGTCTGGATGTCACAAATTTACACAAAATACAGCTATGGAAATTATACAATTATGCAAATTTTAACAAAATCTATCAAAGACTGAACAATTGGCACAGTTCAATAGAACAGTGGAGTTAGGCTCTGGTTACAGAATTTGAACTTCAAAAGTTTTTATCAAACAGTTATTACTTAGAAATTATCTACCTTTTTAGTGCAAGTGTATATAAATTTGCATGCAATAAATTAGCTATAGATATTGTGGTCAAGCCAAAATGAAATGCAAACAAGAGAAAACTTACGTTAGCAAATGAAGTTAAGTTATATGCCTATTGACTTTTCTTGTATTTCCAAGGTTTATGTTTTGGAGCCATATGCCATTGAGCAAATATATTTTAGCATTTGAAAGGTAGCATTTACAGATTCCAATTCCAAGTTAGCAGTGTCTAATATTCAAGATAAAGAAATGGTATTTATTCCTTTTAAGACAAAAAAACTAGTTTGGTATGCATTCCATTTTTAAGAGAAAAGAGATAGTGAAGGACAAATGCTAAAAGAAAATTAGAACTAGATAGAACATTATTGCTGCAGCAGTTGTACCTTGGTGGGCTTCTTGCCTAAAGGAAAGTAAAGCTGGCAGGGGATATTTCCAGGACCCTTAGGTGGCAACAAGGGAAAGCTAAAAACTCTGAAAAAATGTAAAAGCAGTTATACATTTGTATTCTTTATTCATGTATGTGTATGTTAGTGAAAGAAAAAAAAACTGATCAGGGTCACAGTACTTGTAGAAACAGATCCAACTTTCTTTGCTTGATATTTGTCTGATCTCCCTCTATACCTAAAAACTGAGTAATAGTCCTTATCCACAAACAGGCCACAATATTCTACTGGTGTTCAGCACTCAACAGTTTTTAGTACTCATCTGTTGTCTGGGAATCACCAAAGAAGGTTTTGACTGTAGTCAACTGGCAATTCCAAATACAGCAAACAGATATGATTATTTGCAAAGATGCTGGTATCCTTCACATGTTCATTGTTAGGGAATTTGTACTTAAACAGGGTAATGTAACAAATAAATGTAACAAACAAGTTAGCAATATAAACTAGTCCAAAACCCTGTTCCATTAACTTAAAGAGAAATTTAAGTTTTAAATGTTTTGTAATAGCTTAAAGTGAAGGCTGAAGGGCAATGACAGTAGACTCCAAGTACCTGACGTACAATTGCAGGGAAGAGATTATAGATTTATTCCCTATAACTTCTGAGAAAGCTTTACAGAGGGAGATCCAAATTCAAAATAAAGAGGGATTTTTTGACACAGAGAACTATTTAGCAACATGACACCATGCTTTCTGCAGTCATCAAGGGCACATAACTCAAGGCTCTCAAGCATAGGCTGGATAGGCAGTTGTCTAGAATGATATGAGAATTCCTGTTGTAAGCAGAGTGTTGGACTAGAAGACAATCCCTTCTAAGCCCAAGATTCTATATACTCTACTCATGGATTTTAAAAAGACCAATTTGATTAAGAGAAATGGAATGGAAGATGCCATGGAAAGAAAGTCTTAAAGTCAAAGGAGTTGTAGCCAGCCGAGACTTCTTGAAAAAGGCATTCAGGACAGGGCAGTCTCAAAAAACATTAACAAGGAATAAAAGTAGGAGGCATCTGAAGGAGCTTAGTTGAACAGAAAGTTCTGTAGGACATTCTCATTGCAAGCTGTTAAAATTTAGATAGAACTACAATAAAATCATTTCACAAAAGGCTGGCTAATTACATTCAAAGAGCACTAACAAGTGCAGCCCCACAGGATTTGCTTCCACAAGGAGTGATATGATTCAGTATTATTATTTGGATAATGGGGCTGATCAAAACTGCAGATAACACAAAACTGGGAAATCTGACCATCATAAGGATAATAGAATCGGACTGCAACCTAATCTGGACTCATTGGAAGATTGGGCTGAGAGGAACAAAAGCTCCTTCAAAACCGGAGTGGGGGATGTAAAGCATTACATTTAGGGAGGAAAGCTATATGTCATATGCAAAATAATAATTTATGGCTTAAAAGCACCTCATTGGAGAAGGACTTCATTGATAATAAACAGAATATGAACCATCTGGGTAAGTCAGCTGCTTATAAGGATTGAGGCAGTTCTGGGCTACATCAGGAACAGCACTGTATCAAAGGCATGGGAACTCATTATTCCCTTCTATTTGGCAATGGTGAGGTAGGAGTACCGGGTACAATCCTAGCTATATTTCAAGAATGATAATAAAATGTTCAAATAAGTTCAAAGAATGGAGGCAAAGATTATACAGAGAGAAGGACATGCCCTACAAGGACAAATTAAAAAAACTTAAAATGTTGCATCATAAGCAAAGAATACTGAGGAGACATGACAGTGAATTTTCAGGTAAGTCAAAGGGTATTATAGAGAAGATGGTTAGGAACTATTTTCCATTGCAACAAAACAAAAAGGACCAGAAATAATAGGTATACATTGCAACTACCTAGGTTCTGACTAAGTATTAGAAAAAAATATCCTGACAATATTAGAGAAACAGCCTATTCATGAAAGTTGTGGGTTTTATCTGCAGGTTTTTAAAAAGAGGGTGGATAGGCATCACTTGAGGACAGTTCCTTTGGCTTAATTCCACATTGCAGATTGGACCTAATGATCTTTGTAGTGCCTTCCAACTCCACAATACTATGATTCTTCACTAGGTATGGAAAAATTAGAGAGGCTTTGTTGTTTACCTTAGATACAAATATTTCCCTTTCTGGTATCCAAGAAGCAAATTAAATAAAATTCTGATTCCCCCTCCCCTGCTGCTTTCAATCAGCAGGAGAGAAAATACTGGGGACAGATTGCAGCATCAAGTTTCTATCCTAATTGCCTACAAACTGTGGTACACTCCTGATAAATCTTGCAGTCAATAAACGACAGATAATTCAAAAAGCCACAATAGACTCAACCCTTCTTACAGCTGCACTATTATCCCAGCTTTTATTTAAACCTAAAAGCAGCAATTTTGAGCTCTTGTCTGAAATTCCGCAGAGATGTGAAACTACCTCCCCGTAACATAAAATCCCCATAGAAAACAGCAAAGTAAGTTACATTCTTTTTCTCAGAACAAATGTACAAAATGAATCCAATATGTACCCACTTCACATATCTCCATGAATGTAAATTAATCAAACAGAATTGTACACATCTCATCTCCAGACCTATATTACATCTGTTTAGCTTATTCCTTTATCCAGTTGACCACACTAGATTGGAACATCTAACTAAAGTTAGCTGATCTAGAAAGGCTAAGCAGAATCAGTTCCCTGCTTATATGGGAAAGCACCAAATCCCAGACCTGTTAACTGAACAGGAAAGCAAAAATAAAACTGTAGAACAAGGCACAAATTAATCATTTGTGATACTGCTGCCCAAAAACTCCCTATGTAAATGAAGTTATAACCTTGTTCTTGGTTTGCAAATTTTAAAGAATACAGAAACATTTCTGCCTAGAAGATAGTATTCACAGGGACCTAAATATAAGCATAAAAAAGGAAAATGGTAGCCACTCTTTCTTTGGCTAGAAGACTAGAGGGTCAACTTTCTATCTGGGTCTCTCCAGTAGTGCTTAGCTTTCTTTGGCATGGCCATTAAACCAGAAACCATTATCTAAGATTGCTTGCTTATATACTGTCTTTCACACAGTTATTTCTGTTTTTCACAGCTGATATAATATTCAAACAGTATCTAATACTATTAAATAGAGATGCAACTCATATGCTCATATGATTCATCTCAATTGAATAAAAACAAAGGAAGATTTGTCTTCCTGATGAGAACAATTAAATCGCTTTCTTACAGAGAGCCACAAACTTACAAAAGCAATCAATAAAGCTGTATTTGGAGCCTAGTCCTCACCAGAAACCTTGTGTCTCCTTTTCTTCTATCTATTCTCATTGTCTTTGGCAGAATTTTCTGCTCTTACTCAAACTTATTTTCATAAAATCATGGTTCAGGAAACCTGCCACAGAAAGTTGTTATTGTATATTTTTATTTCCTGTCTAATGCTGAATCTCATGGTCTTTTTAGGTTTTACTGCTGAGCCTGTATCTTATTCCAGGTATCTGCTCAGTAAACGTTTCAATGAAAGAGAAACAGAAGTAGATTTTCCTGCCACTTTGGTGTCCCCTGTAGCAAATCAATGTAAAATAGCCATTAATATAATATCCTTTTACACTAATTATATGGAAGAACTTCCACGCAGGTTTATTGTACATAGAAATCCTGGTGAACTAGCCAACTTAAGAAGTTAAATTTAAAAAAATCTTCAGGTTAATAGGATCTTTCAGTGCCCTCTGCTGTTACCAATCGCTCAGCTTTCAATTTACTCTATAATAATGTCAGGTTGAAGCTTTGGCTGGCAGTTTCTCAGCCTCTTTCTCATGTGGATTGGAGCAGCAG
This sequence comes from Acrochordus granulatus, assembly GCA_032468055.1. Taxonomy (NCBI): domain Eukaryota; kingdom Metazoa; phylum Chordata; class Lepidosauria; order Squamata; family Acrochordidae; genus Acrochordus; species Acrochordus granulatus. Next base: position 29,348 of record JANHZU010006096.1, on the reverse strand, counting down.
TCTGCAAATATGTGGAAGTTTAATACAATCTGTCTTCTTTGGTAATCACATTCCTTCTGTGCTGTGTGCTATAAAGATGTATTGGTAAATGTATTTGCTAAAAATATACTTCCCCCCTGCTTCTCCCCACCCCATACAAGCATGATTTATGGGAGGCAGGAGAAAAGACTTGCATATATAGGAATTTAGCAAGGGACAAGGCAGGTTCTATAGAGAGATGTTTGAAGAAAACAATTGTGCAGTGGTGATTCAAGACCTGCCATATTTTAATGCAGGATTGGGATGAGGATTGGGTGGAAGAGGGGAAATCACACATTTTGCAAGCTGGAGATCTCAAAAGGTATCATAGAAAAGCCTTTTCTCTGGCAGCTTTAACCTTGCTGATTTGCAGACATATAAAGATCTTCCTGATAAAACAGGAAAGAAAAAATCCATAAGGACTCACAACAACATTTGAGCTAATATATTTTGACAATTTTCCCATCTCCTTTTGACAAAGCTTCTTCTGGGAGCTGGCTGGCAGTTTGTTTCATGTTATACTTAAATCAGACACAGGGCTTCACAATATTAATAGAAATGAAGAGTGCTCTCTTCACATACGCTCCCCTTATCACATGAAAATGCATCCCCAATGAAATCACCTCAGTCGTGAAGCCTTGCCTGCAAGCACATGTCCCTCATTTGTAAATCGGAAGCCCCCTGATCCATGACAGACACAGAGGAAATGCTTGCTCAGCCAAGTATCCCATACTAAATACACTGATGCTTTTTTTGCACATAAGAAATTTCACAGAATACTTGAAATCCTTCATAAATCCTGGATTACTGTGGTGTTTATAAAGAGATATATTCTATAATGTGAGTCAATGCATCAAAACGTATCCTGAATAAGGTCTATTTCAGGCTAATCCATTACAGCTTTTCGTGAGGTTACAAAATGGATTTTGGAGAAAATGAATGGACATTGTTTTAGCTGTTTCATGACCCAAAGTGCTAGATTCTACAGAGTATGTGCTCTCCTGATATAAAAGGCATAGATTTTGTACATGTGCATTTTGATCTAATGCCTTTGTTGTGTAAATGCAAATCAGAAAGCTTATTTTTTATTCAGTGATATAGATAACCTAAAGACATTCAAATCAGGTAGAGGGCAAACACATATCTGACATGATCTTTAAATTATCTGGTTTCTAATATACTTGTAAAGTTCTTAAAGTGGCAAGAACTTTCCAAAATTTCATTCCTACTGGAGTAATGGGTCCCAGCATTCTGTAAGTTAGCCCGTTTGAGGTACCTCAGTTGAAAAGGTTTTATCTATGATGCACCATTTTGCCCAGTTAAAGTTGCAGACCTGAGAGTTTTAGTAGTATGCAGAACTTTTGCTTGATAATGTTTGAATTTATACATTATTAAGAACACGTTGTATAATACACATAGAGAGATTTTATATCTCTGAGAATTAATCCATTAAACAAAGTTTCATTTCAGTTATTCTACAATGATATTATAATACTGTGAGAATAGGATTTAAATATACTATCTATCTATTATCTATCTATCTACCTATCTTTCTATCACATTTAGAAACCATCCATCTCTGTCACAGAGGGACTCTGGGCAATATACAGATAAAATAAAAGACAAAGATCTAGGAAGTAACAGGAAAAAAAATTGGGTGTCATTAGGAAAACTGAAATTATACAGAAACCAATGACAATAAGAGGGATATTTTATATGGGAAAATATGTAAATCCATCAAAGAATTTACAAAATGAACATTTAGAACTGATTTTAGATCCTGTCCCAAATTTAAGACTGAATGTAAACCTTACAATGAGTTTGGTAAGGCAAGTCCCTTAGCTTCCTACCCTTCTGCCCTCTAGATGTGCTCAATTCAATATTCTTCAAGAACAGGTTGACAAGATAAGAATTTTAAAGACTGCATATGCTGTCTGAATGATAAGCTTATTGTTATTAGTTTTAGTTTCCTTCATACATGAATGTAGCTGGTTTTCACAGTATGTGAGCTGACCCTTAATCAGTGTCTGGAGGAACAGGAGAATCTGGAGAGAGGCAAGGTCTTCTGACTGACATGTCCTTTCTCAAGATACAGCTGTAATCAGGGAATTATTTCATATAAAGCTGAAATGAAAATTAGAGATACCTTTTGTGCTAGTCTAACACAGCGCTGATACTCCTTGACTAGCTCTGAACAGTTTAGCACTTGCTGCTTATTTTCACTGTAGCATGTCAGAATGGCTTCTTGTAGGTTTTCACATACAGGGTGCGTATTCCTCTGCCTGTAAAGACATAGGGAAATTTTAAAAAGCATTTTTGATTGCTGGCTTCTCATTGGTTTCATCACTGCTACCCAATAAAGCTCTACAGCACTTTGGAACTGAATGGAAAAAGTGCTTCTGAGAACACTCACTTAGCATTTATGAGCAATTCTTTAAAGCTCTTATTTTCCCAGGACTATGTGGATGTCCTTCACAATTGCACCAATTGTTAGAGAAAGACATATTTAATTTTAAAACTTTCCATACATGTCAGCTCCAAAGCATTTTTTTCCTCTGAATCTAAGTAATGTAGATTTGGTGCTGATAAAGACATTTATTCAAGTCCATCCTTCTTTGGCATCCATAAGAAATCATTCAGCTAAGCCACAGCTCATTCTTGTTCAGTTTTGAGGGACTTGTGAGAAGGATACAAGCTAAAAGCCTCCTAGTCTCATCCATTAGAATTTTGTCAGCCAAATAAAATTGAACAGGGTTCTAACTTCTTCCTAGAAAAGTTTTATTGGAAGATGTATTGAGAGGAAGTTATCATACAATCATTCCAGCTCATTAATGGAACTTTATTGAGAATCCAAATGCTATCTTCCACTTGCAGCTTTCTCATGTACTTCTTTTCATTACCTTCTTTACACACACACAAACACCTATTAAAGAGAAAGATGGAATGGCGGCACAATGCTTTTTCAGTGATAGTACAAGTAATCCTTATGACCAAAATGGAGCCCAAAATTTTAGTCATTAAGTCATTGTGGTTGTAAATCAAGGCATCACATGACCAGACACAATTTTATGACTGTTTTTATGATGATTATAAAGTGAGTCACCATGGATGTAAAGAGAGTCCAATATATGTTTGTTAAGCACATTCAGCATATCAAATTGGTGTTTTTTTCCCCATTTTCTGCCAGAAAATATCAAAAAACATAACAAATTATGGTCACATGGAATGTTGCAATCAGTCATAAAGTGCCCCGAATCCATCACATGACCATGGGGGGTAGCAATCGTAACTTCAAGAACGAGTCATAAATACCATTTTTAAAGTCCATTATTACTTCAAACGGTAATTAACCATCATAAGTTAAGGACTACCTTGCACTGTAAAGTAAAATACTTCTAGGATATTCTTTCATTTTCAGTTCTAATCCACATCAGAGACTGAACATCAAGACACTGACATTAATCAGTCACAGCCTACTATAGTATATATTCCAAAAATCAATGTTCATAAAACAATTATAACAGACTTATCAATCCTTCTCACAAATTCCCCTTCACTGGAAAATCCTAAATACAAATTACAAAAACTTAAATTGTTTCAGAGAGATTGAACTACATGAAATACAGTGGTGCCTCACAAGACGAGATTAATCCGTTCCGGAAGAACGCTCTTAGCGCGAAATTCTCGTAAAGCGAA
>JANHZU010006096.1:2106-14200 GCA_032468055.1 Acrochordus granulatus | reverse complement strand
AATATTTTTTGATTAAATTTTTTGCTCGTCCTGCGAGTTTCTCGTCTTGTGAGTTACTCATCTTGTGAGGTACCACTACAGTGGAACCTCTGACTATGAGAATGATCCATTCCGGAAGTCTGCTCTTAGTCCAAAATGTTCTTAAACCGAAACAAGTTTTCCCATAGGAAACAATGGAAAGTTGGACGATATGTTCCATGCCCCCAAAAATATTCACCAAAAAATCACTTTCATTGGAATTTGATGTAGAAATGATTGTCCCTAACATCTGAAACAAGTCACAATGATTAACACAATATAAAGCAAAAACAGAACAAACTAACCAGCACTTATGAATCTGCACTGAGACAGATTCTGACCTTGGCTGCTGCTAGGCTGGCTGCTGTCCGGCGCTCCCTGCTGGATCAGAGGATTTGCTGCCACCGCTGCTGAGGCAAAACGGCCTTTTCCCTTTTCCCTCAGCAACATCTTTCTGGGGTCTTTCCTGGACAGTTTGGAAATGTTTCTTGTCTTAACCTGCCTCCGTGCTATGAGGGAAGAAGAGATGGGCAGCAGGAGACAGGATGGATGGTGCCAGGCCATTTTGTGTGTTTTTGTGTGTGTGTGCATGCGTGCTTTGAGAACAGTCCTGGCTGGCGTGAGGAAGATGAGAGGGAGGAGAGGAGGAGGAGGGGATTGACTGGAGGGAGAATCCGGAGTCTGAGTCTTGTGAGTGCCTTCTCTTGAACGCCTTTCACTTAATTTATGCTTTTTACACAGCAAGAGAGGAGAACCATTGGCTCCGTTGTGAGATTTCCTGCATGAGTTCATTGTGTGGTGCCCGTCTTGTTTGTTGCCACTCATCAACCAAATTCAATTTTTTAAAAAAATTTTGCTCGTCTTGTGAAAATCTCATGCACCAAGGTGCTCGCAATCCAAGGTTCCACTGTAGTCTGTTAAAAAGGTGACAAAAACCAGAAAACTGCTTCTGTAAATTCCTTTGTAAATCCAATGTAAAAATGTATATATAAATTAATGTATAAACTAATGTATTACAAGAAAAATTAAAATCTCATCCTAGAATTCACCATGAGTAATGACAAGTGGGTGGTAACACTAGAACTGGGAGAAAGGAAACCTATTTCCTATTACATTAAAAATAAGCTGTGTTTAGAAGAAGAGAACATAAGGCTTAAAGTTAGTTCCAACACTTAGGCTGAACAAGAGACAAAGATAAAAATAAATTTAGTGAGCCCTTATCACATTATTGCAGCTTCAGGAAAAGCTTAGTTTAAGAGGTCAATCCCTAAGACTTAGTTATATGTAAATTATCCTTAGGTAATTACTTCTGATGGGGCGCGGTGGTCTAGCAGTTAAGATGCTGGGATTGTTGGCTAGAAGCTCTGCAGCACAAGTTCAAGACCCAGGTGCCAAGTAACAGGAAAACTCCCATTATTTGCTCCAGCTCCTGCCAAATCAGAACTTCAAAAGCATGCAAAATGCAAGTAGATAAATTGGTACCACCTAAATTTATGGGGATGTAACAGTTTTCCGTGCATCTTGGTGTATAGTCACGCTGACCCCATGTCCACAGAAGTGTCTTTGGACAGTGCTAGTTTTTTTGGCTATGAAATGGAGATGAGCATTGCCCCTTAGAGTCAGATATGACTGAAATGGGAAACCTTTACTTAACAGCTTCTGAACTCATGTTGTATACACATTAAAGGAGTGAATTATGACTGAAATTAATTTAAGGTGTAGTCAAAAAACCTAGAGATTTTGACTACAGCTAAATGAATCTCAATGTAAAGTGATGAACAAGCATAGAAACATTATGTCTGGTAGGTACAGGGTATAGTCACTCAACTTATACAGCACGAATTCCATGTAGTTCGTAATAGTGTTTGATCATGTTTTCTTTAATTTATTTTCTTTTTAGTTTTCTCTTATTTATCAAGCACCCAGAGTCACTGAAGAGTCAAGCAGCCTCAGAATGGAATTAAATAAATAGCTTTTGAGAGCCATTCCAACTCCCCAAATCAATAGGAAGACAATACTCAAACTAATCCTTTTCTGTAAAGTCTTCTTCAAATGACAGATATACAGACCTATCATACTATTCCTTCTTGTAGAAAAACATTATGTAAATCACAGAAAAGAAGTAAGAAATAATAAGCCAAAGGAACTGAAGACATGACTTAAGGGGGAAAAGAAGTTTAGTCTAATTTGTACTGACACTATTTGTTATACCTTTCCGTCCTTTCTTATTCTTGCAAATCATCCATCATGGTCCCTTTCAGATCTGAGCTTTGATTCTTCCATGATAAAGGAGTGTCTTCCCTTCAACTTTCCCCAACTGCCTATTCCTTTCACCTCTGTCCTTTTGACTGTCCTGTACTCTGTACTGCCAAGCAACAAATAGTCCTGGAACTGCTACACTGCAAGCAGCTCAGGAGCTTCTTGGAGCACTGTGGTTCTGGGGCTGCAAGAAGTCTCTGAGATGCAGTAAGAAGCTGCAGTCATCCCTAAAAGTTTCAGCTACCCCAGCTCAGCCCAGTCCAGCTCAGCCCAGCAACATTGCTCTGTTGCCCTGGGAAGTCCCAGTCTGACCCAGCAGTGTGGCATTATGTAAACCTGAAGCCATTTTGGAAAGCTCCAGCTCAGCAGAATGGCACAAAGCTGTAGCTAGCTCAGAAAGCTACAGCCACCCCACCCCAGTCCCAGTTGCCTTTGTTGCCCTGTGCTTCTGCCCCAGCTGACTTTTGCTGTCTAACAATGCATGCTTGCCCTGGCCCTTTGCAAGGCAGCAGGGCTATATGATGCCATCTTCCCCAGATCTCATAAGGAAAACACTGTGCACAGGCTGGGGAAGAAAGCCTTGTACAACTAGCAACTGCCTCACAAAGAAGCATTGATCAGCAGCAGGAGAAAGGAGGTGGTGAAACTCAACTAGGATGGCAGAGACCGTAGAATATAGGGGGGAGATGAAGTGCTCCCACATTGTAAGTGCCAAGATGAATTCTGATCACATGACAATGGGGACACTGCAACGGCTGTAATTTCAAAGACCAGCCATAAGTCCATTCAGCATTGCTACTACTTCAGTCAACACAAATGGTCATTAGCAAGAACTACCTGTAATTGAAAGGATCCTTTCTTGTGGGAAAATGTCTCTGTTTATACTTCAAAATAGCCGATAAGAGAACTTTGAAGGTTGGATAATAGAAGGTACTAGATGGTTATCTGAAAAGAGATTTTTGATGAAAGGGTACAGGAAGTTTTAAAGTTACATACCTTTACAGAAGAATCAGATGATTTTACTGAAAAGGAATAAGCACCATTGAATAAAAGTGAAATTTAAAAAATGAGATGAAAGTAATGCATTTTCCAAAAATGGAAGTAATGCATTTACAATTAAAACTGGAAAATGATTTAATACTTTAAAAAGACACACAAATAATAAACTAGAAGAGTGATATGGATATTTTTTTACACTGGATTTGCAAAGGGTTTACAGAAGTTGCCATACAGACATTACAAAGGGGGTTTGACAATGATACTAAGAATTTTGAGAGAAAAGACAGAGAATGAGGGAAGCAAGTATGAGAACTTTTCTTAAGTAATTTAAAGATTATTAGGAGAAATAAAAAATAAAAAAAATTATTTGGTCTAAGTTAAAATAATGGGTTGCAATTTCTGGTAATGTTCAATGGTTTTTTTACTAGGATTGAATGATGATGTCTTAAAAATGTTGCTTATTTAAAGAGAGGAAATAGGAGACATATGCTTAAATAGAAATGGAGACATAAATCTAAAAGGAAAGATTCAAATTGGGTATAATAAGTACATTGTGTAATAGCTGCTATATCTGATCATTCTTATTGGACTTTTGCTAATTAACAGGGAGAGATGAGATTTTCAAGATGGGTTTAAAAAGAATGGAGTGAGCTATGGGATGAACAGTATCTCGTTTTACTTTAAGATAGTAATAAATTGTTAATGTTGATTACACTTGCTGGGGATGAAGGGGGAGGTTTCTTTTTTTATTTTTTCTATTGTCTGCACTTTTTAATTTTTTTTCTTCCCTTTTTAATGACAACTAATACATACTATGCAGTTGTATTAGTTTCACCTGTATAATATAATCTTCATTAACAATTATTGGGGAAAAAGGAAAATAGATTAATAGGATTCACTTAGAAATTTAAATGATAATGTATTAAAAATAGATAATAAGACATTCTTAGCAGACATGGCTAATTGAAAGAAATTAAGCAGGGTCAGGCTAAATTAGAGCTTAGATGGAAGACCATCTGGAAAAAAACAGGATTATAGGCTAGACTAAGTTTAAAAATCATCACAGACAAAAGCAATGGCAAATTATTCCCAAAGTATTGCCAAGTAAGCTACCACGAAGGGGTTGATAAAATTACCAGAAATCAAGCTTAACTCAGAGACTTTAGTGAAAATCAAGAAAAACGCATGCTTTGCATGTGGAAGCTCCCAGACCAAACACTTTCAAATATAAATTACATAAAATTTTGGGTTTTTCATTGGCATTCATTGATTCTCTGCCACAATCTTTCCAATCTTTGGAATATGTTTCCTAATACTACATTCCAAAGTTGCTAATCAGGAAGTCACTAGAAACCACATTAACGATTGAGAAATAATTTAAACAAGTGGTGCATGTCCCAATCTAGCAAAAAGATGTATAGAGATTAGATGAAACCCCAAAAGTAATTCACTGAAGGCTTTCATTAAAGTCTTGGCAAAACAGAGAGCAGCAAATGATAGGTACAGCCTCTGATCTTAATCTCTTCCAGAAGGAAATCCTAAAGAACCTCCATATTTCTGGGTTTTTTTGGGGGGGCAAGTAGGAACATAATTTCTGGAAACATACTTGGCTTCAATAACATCTTCCTATGTTCCAAGATTAAAGACAACTAGAGAAAAAGTTGTCACAACTTAATTACTGATTTCCAGCTTTTGAAATATTTATTCTAACAGGAACTTATTTTAAGAGCATATATTCTAAAAATGTATGCAATGTGTCAGCAACTTTGGTTATACATATGAGGATTGTTTATTTTTCAACAAGATGTTCAGTCCTAATACTCTAGGAAATCCAAATACCCCAAAGTAATATTTCAGTAAGGCAGGCAAATTAAGATATAAAGATTAATCCATATTATTACATTCTTAACTATGAATGAGAATGGATAGCCTCTTATTTTTTTAATAATTCCATTTTGAATATCTATTTGGAATAAACAGAAAAATCTTAGAAGTCAGGAACTAGGTCTAACCACTATGGAAGGGTTGCTACTACTTCTTTACATCAGAAGCAGCAGCTGGTAGCTAGAAGAAGAGGACTCTGCTGGAGTTCCATCTGTGTTCAATAAAGAATGACTTACCTTTAATGTCAGTTCTTGTACACTTTCCTGGGAAGAAACCATGAAAAGTCTTTCAACTCATATTTTGACTGGAAAGGCATCTCCCTAAACAGGATACCTTTTGAGATTCAGAATTCCTTAAATTCATTTCTTTGATTATCAGCATCAAACGTACAGATATAGGTGCAGCTTTGTTTTCTATGCACAGTTTTAAAGTAGTTATATCATGTTGATATTATGCAAAATAATATTTAAATAGTTCCTTAGCTTCTGGAACTTTGTCTCAACCCACAAATACTGGCTTGGCCCACAGATACCGATGCTTGCATGCTCAAGTCCAGCAATGGGCAGAGAGCAGCAGGTGGCAATGGGCAGGTGGTTGGTAGCAGCAGCAGGCTGGCAGTAGCAGGTAGGCAGTGGGTGAGGGGGCAGGCAGCGGCAGGCATTTTCCATAGTATCTCTGGCAATCTTTATCTTTCAGTAAAAAAAAGATTTTACTGTGTTATTTTAGTATTAGGAATGTACTTATGCAAGTTTACATCCCCATACATTTTGGGGATCTGGAATGGATTAATCCATTTTACATTATTTCTTATGGGAAAAACTGTTTCAACCTGCAAACAAATCAGGTCATAAACAGCTTTCTAGAATGGATTAAGTTTGTGAGTCAAGGTATTACTGTGTAAGAAAATTCAAAATGCATCCCATGAAGAAGCCTATCTGAACACTATTGGACCTACAATACAGGCTTTACTGTAAACTGTTGCAACTTAGTTGCTTGGGTATCTGTATCTTGTCACATTCATATTTACGAAATAAAGCTCTGCGTCTGGGGTGTCCTCTTCAAGAAGAAAGGGTAGAATCCAGTTTAGAAGATTTTAGATTACTAATCTCTCTCCCTGAATGAAAATTCCAGAGTCAGTAGTTATTTTTTGCTGACGTCTATTAAAACTGAAGTACCTTTGTGCACAATTTGAAATGAGACAATCAATCATCTTTATTAAATACTGTTGTAATTATTATTGGTATAAATCACAACATAAGCATATTCATCGCTGCTGGTGATAAAGCACACTATAAGTAGAGAAGGTTTTGAAATATAACAACTATGGACCTGGTTGCGTAATTCCTGCTTGGCTAAAAAGATAAGACTATTTCTCAAGTAATGACTTACATCATCTCTATGACCATCAGTAACATGAGACAAAACCTGTCTTCACTATTGCTAGTTTGACACAATATGAGTTGAATGGACTCTAAAAGACACTGCAATACCTACAGAAAATGGCCACAGAAGACAAAAGCCTTTATCCTGGCTGTAAGGAGAAGACGGTATGCATGGCTGAAAGTGTCCTCTCTGCATCTAAAGAGGCAACACTGCCAGGCAGAAACACCACCTCTTCCAAAGTCAAAAAAGCATCCAGTCCAGATTATTATTCTGTCCCCACCTCCTCCAAGGAAACTTCAATATTTGCCAGGAAACCCAATGATGGGATAGCTCAATCTTCCCAGCCTGCTGAGAGAGGCAGACAGACTGGAACAGCCCCACTTCACTCATCTCTACTTCAGCCTTCCCAGCCAATTGGTAGGTAAAACCTACTCTTGTGAAGGATATAAAAGTGCTCACAGATGGCTAGTTTAGCCATGCTTTGGCCTTAAGGACATGGCTACATACATAAGCTGGCCAAGTTAGCTCATCTCGCCTCACCCCATCCAAGCCGTTGGCATAAAAAGGGAAAACTAATGGCCTAGAGAACTGCACAGTTGACCTTGGAGAAGGAATGCAAAGGCCATTCGCAAAACATGAATGAGAAAGAAACTTGAAGTTGCTCTGCCTTGATTCTCTTTGGAAGAGAAGACGCTGCCAGGCTTCCAAAATTCTATTATGGCCTGTAGATTTCCAGTATTTGCTCTTGAGTTCATTTCCTGACCTGGACTATTTCAAAGGGCTGACAGATGGAGAAAGTATCTGCACAATTGGGAGAAGGAGGGAAGACTGAAATCTGAGGGAAGTAATGTCTGAACAGCTTTAGCAACAGGAACTAAAAAGACTTGGACACCTAGCTGCTAGCACCAAAAATTACAGTAAACAGTCATTCACCATTTAAAATTCTGCCTGGAGCTAAAACCAGCAATTCTGACACTCAACAGCAATTCTGCTCAGAGCTTAAATTGGAACCCGGCACAACTCTGCCTCAGAGAAACGTCAAATGAGAAACAAAAGTCCTTAAGGTAATTTAACCAAGACTGCACCAAATCCTCAGTGGACAAGTAATTTCAGAGGGAGACAAGGATTGTACCCACTTTAATTGGTAAGAATTTAGGCTAAAAATGGCTGAACACACTAAAGAATGTGATTACTTGGCTATTAATTATAATTAGGAGGATAAGACTCACCCTAATCTAAAATTAACTGTAACCATAAGGAACAGTGAGAAAAAAGGGACCAAAGTTTGCAATTTAATAAAAACTTTTTCCAGTTTATGTCCAGGCAGGTCATAGCAAAAAGAACCCCCAAATTGACTTTTGTTGGAAGGAGTTTACACTGCAGTGCACCCAATTATATAACTGGATTAGGATGTACTGTAATGCCCTCTAATTGTTGCTGGCTGCTGCTGAAGCAAAATACTGCACCATGTAAATTTCTGCAACAATATAAATAATGCAAGGGGGGCCCATACTCACTGAATGCATGCTTGTTGTAACTATGAATAAAACTAAATGGTATGGACTTCCATTGCAAATGTTAATTTTGAAGATGCAGATAATGTCAGGCTTTGTATTTTTGTCTTCCTGCTTGGTGATTATTGGTGATCATTATGTTTTGGAGATGAGAGATTATGTCTTACGTTTTGGGCATATGTTTTAGAAAAGGCAGCTGATATCCCAAATTCCAAACTTACTATAAAGTGGATTATTATGATTTAGATTGCATAACTATTTTTGGATTATTATAAAGGGGATGATACCGGAAAGGATGTCAAATGAAAGATCAGACCTCTCCTCTCTTGTTCTAGAGCACAAGTTATGAAATAATGAATTTAAGTTATAGGAAGACAGATTTCAACTGAATGCTGAACTTCTTAAGAGTAAGAGTACTTTCACAGTGATAGCAATTACATCTGTCTGGAATGTTTCAATTTGGATTCATGTGCTGTGCAAGGTATTGGACTTGATGGTCTAAGTGGCCTCTCCCAGTTCTATGATTCTAATCAATGCATCATCAAAAAGTTAGAAATGTGTTTTTTATTTCCTTTCTAGCCAAGCATTCAAGGTAATTAACAATTATTAAAATATTGAAGTTCATGTTTAAAAATTTAGTAATAAAAGCAATCAATAATTAAAATGCTGACAGGTATCTTTGTGCATATAAATATATTTCTAAATATAGGGGTGGAAGAACTGATTGATTCAAGAAGTGTATTCTGAAGCCTGAGAATGACGCAGAAAGCCATATTTTATGTTCCAGATGAATGAGCCTCTGACAGCTCACAAGGGCCTTTTCTACAGAACCTGGTGGCCTTTTAGTTTCCTATCAGAAGGCACTCCATCTGATTAGAAGACACTCCATCAGGCCCAAAGTTATTTAGAAATGGAACTGGCAACCAGAGCAAATCTCTATATTTTGCACTAGTTAGCAGCCTAGCTAAAGAATTTTACGTGAGTTACAACATTTCAAGGCTAACCCCACATAAAGCATCTTAAAATATTAAAGATAGGATGTATGCATGCTATTTAAGCAATCATATAATGCTTATAATTTACATATTATATGGGATCTATTATTTGATTTATAATAGAAAGATAGATAGCAATGATTTACATTTGTTGGAGCTTATATCAATTTCATCTATATCCCAACCCCAAAACAAAAGGCTATATAAAAGCATTACATACCACAGTTAATACCCACAAACTCTCCACCACATTGCGATGGAATGCCCCCTCAGAAGGTTTCCCGGCTTCCTGCAAGAACTATTTTGAGAGCACTGTTGTCCAATGGCCGAACAATTTAGACACCCCACCATAGGCCTAGCCACTCTAGTAACTGTTCATACATATTTTAATTTTATTCATCATTTGTACTGTATGTTTTACAAATAATTCACAGTCCAGATGCTTAACATTTTACATATATTTTATATACTCAGTGAACTTTTATGCAATATGCTGCATTTTGTTATGCCATACGAAATAAATATACCACAGAGTCCTCAAAATTCTTAACAAAAGTTAAAACAAAATAAGCCTTAGTTCAACCTATTTTTCTTGCACAGTGCAATTACAAAAGCCTTGGTTTTCTACTCAGTTGTCAAATCTATCTCCAATTTGAGTGACTGGTTCTAATTGATTATTGAAGAGGAAGAACTTTTAAGATCTTGACTGCTCCAGTGTTGACAATGGGTGTCACAGGGATTGGTCCTCTTCCCCATGTTAACTATATGGAAGCACTGGGAGAGATGATCTGTCAGTTAGGGATAATGTGTGTCAGCCCCATCAAGTAGAATAAACCAGGAAACCATCTCCGTAGGAAGGCTAAAACTAATTTTATTGAAAGGGGCTATAATAGGATCTTGTAAGCTTGACTGTGTATCATCCTCCTTTTATTATCCTGTTAATAAGAGGCTTTTGTCTGAGCCTCTTCCACATGTTTTCTGTCTGTTGTGGACTTAAGATACGCTTCACCTCTCATTACTTTAGTAGCAGATTTTGCATATCTCTGTCAAGGTCATCTTCCTTACTGTCTTCAACATGTCACCAATATACTGTACATCATAGATATACAACACAACTTACGGCCAAGCTGGAGATGCTGTGGATGTCTTGAATTGGTGTCTATAACTGAACTGGTGTCTGCCTGAAAACTGTGCAGCGCAACTGGTCCCATCTTCACAAGAAAATTCAATAGATCACTTTTCAATAGATGTCTATGTTCCTTCATGCTTTAAACATTCTACCATCATCCCCATTCCTAAGAAAGTCTCCATCAGCAGGCTAAATGACTACAGACCTGTCACATTAACATCAGTAGTAGTCATGAAGCCCTTTGAAAGACTGGTGCTGACCCATTGAAAGCCAACACAGATCCACTGTTGCAACCTCTGCAGTTTGCCTATTGGACAAACAAGTCAGCAGATGATGCTGTCAGTATGTCACCGCATTATATTCTGTAAGATCTTGACCTATGCAAGGGTCCTTTTTGTGAACTTCATATCTGTAAATGGTTAATCAGCTTTCTGACAGATAGGAAGCAACAGGAGAATACATCCAGTATTCGGACAATCAGTACTAGTGCTCCTCAAAGATGTGTGCTCTCTCCATTACTGTTAGGGAACAGATTGGGAGAAATAAGCTCAAGTTAAACCCTAGCAATCCTAATAGCCAATGTTTGTAAAACTCAGTTATCTAATAACATTAGCTTCAATAATAGCTCTCAAAGGGGCTGCAGTTTCCTGAAAGAGTTGGTCTGTGACTTGGGGATACTCATGGATTCACAACTCCTGCTAGAATTAGTACATTGTTTTAGCCATATCTGGGCTGAGATGTCCTTGCAACTGACAACCACATAAAAGGTGCTCTACATGGAGCTGCCTTGGAAGATAACTCAGAAGTTGTAATTAGTGCAAATTGTGATGCTCACGCTGCAATGACTATTGGTAGGCTTCTGGACCCCATTCAAAATCCAAAAGCCTTATATGGTGTGGTAAAGGGATATATCAAGGATTACTTGTCTAAGTTGGATTCTGCCTAGTCCAATCATCTAGAGAGGGCTTCCTAAAGATCCCATACCAAGGTAAATGCAAAGGAACCAGGACTAGAAAGAATATTTTTTTCAATAATAGCCCAGCATTCTATGGAACAGATAACCCCTGGAAATGTGATTTAGATTCTATTAAATCACAGAACCATTTCCGCTGATTAGACTGCAGAAT
Source organism: Acrochordus granulatus (assembly GCA_032468055.1). NCBI lineage: Eukaryota > Metazoa > Chordata > Lepidosauria > Squamata > Acrochordidae > Acrochordus > Acrochordus granulatus. Next base: position 2,892 of record JANHZU010006096.1, on the reverse strand, counting down.
CATCAAATATTATAAATAAACAGATTTAGTTCTTGGCCAAACAGATCCATCTAGACTACAAATTTCAAATGTGTAGTCTGTGGGCCACTACCTGAAGTCTCAGAGCAACTGCATATAACTTTAAGTTATTTTCCACAACCTGTAATAAAAGGAAAAAGTAAATTCTGTGGACACAAGGACATCACCAGATGGTCAATATCAAAATCAGATTGATTATATTATTTGCAGCCAAAGATAAAGAAGCTCTATACAGTCAGTAAAACAAGACCTGGAGCTGACTGTGGCTCAGATCCTAAACTTCTAATTGCAAAATTCAAGTTTAAATTGAAGAAAGTAGGGAAAACCACTACGCCATTCATGTATGACTTCAATAATATCTCTTATGAATATACAGTGGAGGTGATGAATAGATTTAAGAGATAAGACCTAGTAGACAGAGTGTCTGAAGAACTATGGATGGAGGTGGGTAACACTGCACAGGAGGTAGCCAAAGAAAAATAAACGCAAGAAAGCAAAGAGGCTGGAAAGCAATAGACTGGGAAAAACTAGAGATCTGTTCAAGAAAATTGGAGATATCAAAGGAATGTTTAGTGTAAAAAGGGCCTTGATAAAGAATAAAAATGGTAAGGATGTAACAAAAGCAGAAGAGATTAAGAAGAGGTGGCAAGAATACACAGAACATCTGATGCGTTGCTCTCCTGGTGGGCTTCCCACGATATGCCGAATAGGGTTGAGGAAAGACACGACACGGTTCTCCTCGGGGTGAGCGAGCCCCGACTAGCTCAG
>JANHZU010006095.1:25448-51987 GCA_032468055.1 Acrochordus granulatus | reverse complement strand
AGTGCTGGTTAGTTTGGAAACAGATCGGTAAGTGCTGGTTCGTTTGCTCTATTTCTGCTTCATATCGTGTGTTAATCATGGTTACTTGTTTCCGATGTTAGGGACAATGACTTCTACCTCAAATTCCATTGAAAATGATTTTTTGGTGAATATTTTTGGGGGCGTGGAACAGATTATCCGACTTTCCATTGTTTCCTATGGGAAACTTCGTTTTGCTATCTGAGAATTTTGCGCTAAGAGCGTTCTTCCGGAACAGATTAATCTCGTCTTGTGAGGCACCACTGTATATGCTTTCTTAGATTTCTATTTAATAAATAGGAGCTAATTTTCTAACGACTGTTGCATGTCAAATTCTTTATAGTATTTAATTCATTTCTGAGTGTTTTGTGTATTTCTGATGGGGAAAATTTCACACACATGTTGAGAAAGCTAGGTTAATGTCAAGTGTAGCTGCAAAGAGGTTTGGTAAATTTCTTGTTTTTGTTTCAAAAATAATTTTACTTGAGAGATTTGTGTCACAAATCTTAAGCAAAGATTTTTTTAACCATAATTTGCTGAACATGTAAGAACCATTTTGCAAATAAGCAAAGTGATCATGTATTATCCAGGAAATAAATTTCTTATTTCTTTCTCTTCTGTGTCTGGCACCAATAAACAGTTAAATCTTCCTACCAGCAATGAAGACAGTTTGGCCTGAATGTTTGTAAGATTGCTATTTATTGTGATTTTTGCCTTTTTTTTTTTGGTGTGTGTGTTGATATACAGATTGGTTTCTGTACCATTTTTATTTCAACTTTTATTCAAAAGCCCAGAACCTATAATGACAATTTTGTGGAAAGTTGGACTGTGAAAAAGTAAACGGTTCAAAGACATCCAAAGACTTCTGAGCCTAAGGGTGGACTAGAATGTTGGTCTCTCCAGGGCAAATCCAACACTTTAAGTATTGTACCATGTTGGCTCTAAAGTTGCATGTATGCAGAGATAATGGGGTTCTGTGAGGAACTAAAGGGGACAACAAATTATTTCACTTGAACTTAGAGACTCAGAGTAACTTTGGATAGTGAGATGGGCAGCAAATAAATTTTATAAATAAACACAGCCAAGGCAATTTTTCTGAGGCACAGGAAAAAGGGTAAGGAATGTCTCCAGCAAAAAAAATAAATAAATGCCATGGCAGTCATTTTACAGAGTAGAGATTGCAGATTTTTTTAACTAATAGGTACAATGGCCAGAAAAAACCCTTGGAAACCCTTGGAAACCCTTGCAGTAGGAAACACCCTGATTGTAACATTGATTTTACCTGGAGCTGATGATCTGAAAACAGTGGCATTAGTTTAGCTTCATTGTTATGGACAAATCTTTGCTAGATGGAGAATAAAGTGATGAAGTTCAGGCATCTGATGGATCCAATGCCTTTGGAGAAGTTTCAGCTTTGCCTGTCAGGCAGGCAATATTATTAAAGCTCTGGATGAACTCTGGAACATGAATATGACTCATGTGATTCATGCTATTGTTTCTCATTGCTTTCTTTCCTTTAAGAGAACTTAGGGTGCACCATGGTTCACCACAGAGTGAAGAAAAATGAAATGTAGAGTGTTACAACACAAGTAAAATAACTTTTGGGAAGAATCAGTTCAAATATAGAGCAAAACTCTTAAAGCTCATTTGTGATCTTACTCCATGGCAGTGGATGGACTTTGCCTTATTGCAGTCTGAATAGAAGTAGCCCAACAGTGCTGCTCTACGCAGTGAGGCATCTTCTTCACCAAAATACTGGGAGCTGGCATCCAAAACAATGCAAGGCAGTGACTGTTTTTTTATTATTCTTGGAGAACAAAGTCAATCATATTCATATTGGCTTGGATTCCAGAGTTTGGGCAGGTCATAAGGAGGGAATGATAGAAATTGCTTATCCTACTAATATACAGTCCTTTATCTTATTCATTCCAAAAATCTGAACAGCTTATAGGGCAAGATGAGGGCCACCACCTTTTTCCCCTCCTGGCTGATTAAATCAGCTCAATCAGAATAAGCCCTTACGGTTACAGGAGTGATTAATGCCACTCAACTGCTTAAAAAAGGCAATTGTATAATCTTCAGGGAAAGTTCTTTCTAGATTTGGAAGAGCTTTGTGATTATAGAGGAAGGCAGAATTTGGGGAGTTTTGATTGAACCCAATTTTATATGTTTGATAACTAAGTTTATTACTGAGTGAAATTATTTAATAGATTTCACTCAGCAAAAAGTAATCAGGTGCCTGGAATCCATGGACACACCTAAGGTAACAAGGCACTAATAAGATAAGTGAAAGCGTTATCTGCAAGAATGGAGGCTAACAGCAGGGGGAGTATTAGATGGCTGAGAATTACTAGTGGCTTACACTGGGAAAGAATAACAAGAGTAGTTTCAAAGGTCCATGGTTTAAGTAAAATCTTTGTTGTATAGGGAGGAATATCTAATCTAATCTACCTTGTCTAATCTACCTTTATAGAATATTTTGGTCTGCCTATCTTTAACCTACTCAACAAAGGTTGATGATGATTAACCATAATTATAATGTATCCAGTGAAATGATTTGCATAAATCAGTGAAGAGGTCTTGAAACCCTACCCATTGTTGGGCACTGGAGACTTTATGAGTCTCTACTCTGTAGACTTTATGAGGAAAGGGAGCCTTCAGTGGGCCCTGTCTTGACAACTAGATGAGGTGGGCAGATTCAATTCTGGCAAAGTGTTGTCTGAAGGTCCCTGGTATTACACTCTTTAGAAGTATAAAGATAACCTGGATCTAGACGCCTGTAGCAACCAATGCAGTATCTTTTATACAAGACTAATTCTCTATAGTGAGGCTGTCCAATTTTGTACCAATTGCAGCTTCCAGTTGTTTCCAAAGGTAGCTCCATACACAGTGTATTGCAGTAGTCCAGTGTATTGCAGGAGTGGTGTTACTGAGGTATAAACTTGACTAGTTACATCATTTATCAAGAGAGGCCCTTTTGAAGATACCCAAACTGCCAGAATTTGCCTATCTAATCTAGAGGAAAGGGTCTTCTCTTCAGTGTTGTCAACACTGAATGGGCTACATTCTTTAAGGTGGGTTTGGTTCCCTTTCTCAGGATTTAGAGAAATGTAAGCTGAATCCATTTTAATGATCTGGATAGTTTTGCCTTGATTTTACTTGCATTGTTTTCTTTTTATATTTTAAAGATTGAGATTTAAGTCATTTAAAACTTAAAATTACATAATCTATTGTCATGAGCTATTGACAGTTTAAAAAAGAGAATCTATACATGCAATACATAAAAATATTAATAGAGATAATGATGAATTTCAAATAAAAGCAAGATAATATTCTTGAATTATAATCTGTTCCATTTTCAGTTGCTCTTGTATTTCTACATGGTAAAAGGCTTGGTAGGGAAATATATACAGAAAAATTCAGAAATGAGGAATTCCCTACTATAGCCTTGCAGTGTGGCATGTTTAGTATCTAACCTCACCTGGACTGGATTCCTTTAAAGCAATGGGCACCTTTCATTTATTACTTAGAGCTTGAGTGATGAACTTGAGTGCTTTCTGCTGAGTGAATTCTAGCTGAAGCTTTAGTTACAGCCCCTAGGATTATAGGGTATACTTTCAGCATAATTTGTAATTCAATACTCAAGTTATTACTTAACTGTAACTTCTGCTATTCAGATGTGCAGAAAAAAGAAGTTGTGGAGGAAAATAAACATTTTCATGTCAGAAGCTTTTCTAGCAATTATCATTTGCCTTGTGAATGGCCTCTGCAGGGTAACCCAGATGGAAGAATGAGAGTATGATTTCCATCATACTTCTAATATTTTTTCTCCCAAAAGTATAGGTTTTTAATACAATTTCTATATATGTATATTCATGTACATAGAGAAGTGAGCATGTGCATGTATTCCCAGTAATACTTGTAGCCCTCTTTTCATTCCAGTAGCTTTATTTGCATATTAGAAGTATAATATTTCATTCTATGTTGCTTGGAGGATATATGTTGATGGGCAGTTTGTCCTGACCCTATCTTATATAAGGCTCTGACCATGGAACCTTCATCCAATCATAACCCAGTGATGAAGAATAATTACTATCTTACCTGGCAATTGTAAAATAAGGATAGAAAGAACTGAGGAGAATTGGGTATTCCAGATGCAGATTCCAAAAGAAATAATAGATTAAAATGTGCAACATAAATGAGCTAAATTGAATGTGAACTCTAGACTTCCAGCCCATACTTATAGTTAGCGTGTTACACTCTACTGACCCCCAGTGTTTCATTAAAACTGTGGTCTCCGTACTACAACCTCAGTCATTATTTACAATTTATTTGCTAAATATGTTTTATAGTACTTTCAATGTGCATAATAGAATAACAATTGCAGAATTGCCCAGAGATACAGCGAACTTCTATTCCTTGAATATGTTCAAATACAGACTGTCAAGAAACTTTAATTTGAATCCCTGTTCTGCAGCTCTGTTGAAGTGTAGGAGGGAAAAGCCTCACCCAGGTATTCATCTACAACATTCACATAGGAATTATGAGATGAAAAAGTAAATTTTCAATAAAAATGGAACAATAGGTGCCTCATTTGCCATTCAGGGCCCTGAAAAACAAACTGCATAAGAAATATAAAAATAGAGTATTTTCTCATTTATTTTTCACCACTCAGCTGTGAATCTGTTAGCAATTGTTTGTAAATGTTGGAGATTTGAATTCAGGAGCTCTTGACAGTGATGTGCTCCTGAACATTAGCAGACTGCTGAAAAAACATCAAGCAATAAAATTATAGAACACTGTTAGAGGAACTTTACAAATGTCTTTTCTCTGATCAGTGGTATCAATTGGCTGTCTCATCAAGTTCCATCATGTCCACCATTCATTCCTCCATTATGTATAATGCTGAATCTTCCCATTTTGGTGCATACAATCTCACTGTAGTTACCATGTACAAAGTGTCATAGCTTTTGTCTATCTGCTAATCAATCAGTCCCAGAAGAAAAGCCTCTGGTTTCAATACTGTAGACTTTTTTCTGACATGTCTCAGACATTCTGTTTGTCTGATGTCTTTGGACTGGACCTACAAATGCACTCAGCTACTCCAGTGAGAAAGCTAAATATTTTTGCATGCCATTTCTTTTCTTACAGCTATACTGGCTTTCAAAATCCAAGCACTGGAAGGTCTAAAGTTACATACCCATCACTTTTATGCATATTCAAAAGTGGAGCAGTTCTAGAGAAAATTTCCAAACATACAGATGCTCACATGTAACAAATAAAGGAAGTCCAATGTGCTAGAGTTTATTTAGCTGTGCATTTGAATACAGCTTAAAATAATTCAGGTTTGCTTCCTCTCAGTTTGCAACTTTTGATGCCTCAGGATCATTTTGTGTAGAAGCTACTGTATAAAGATCCCTGTCTTCCACTTTAACATTTTTTCCTACTTCCCCTTGGTTTCTTTTCTTGCTTTCATTACACTCATTTTACTTTTCCGGATAGTCTGGGATTAAATAATTGCTGCTTTGTTTGGCTCTTTGGAGGCATGGTGATTGAAAGGTTAAGATGTTGGCTTGTCGGCAGAAAGGTCAGCAAGCCAAGTTCGAGACACAGGTGCCACATAATAGGGTGAGCTCCCATTATTCACCCCAGCTCCTGCCCAACCTAGCAGTTCAAAAATTTGTAAAAATTCAAATAGATTAATAGGTGCCACTTTTGGTGGGAAGGTAACAGTGTTCCGGGCATCTTGGCATATAATCCTACTGGCCACATGACCACAGAAGCATCTTCAGACAATGCTGACTCTTCAGATATGAAACGGAGAAGCACCAGCCTCTAGAGTCAGAGATGACTTTACCTTACCTTTGGTTCTTTTGGAAACTTACTAATGAAGATCTAGCAATTGACACTGTTTAGAGTGTCCTTTTTGCCTTTTGTGCAAACAACTGGAAAGAAGGCATATTTCAAGACAGACAGCATATATTAAGTTACCTTAAAAAGACTTCTTTGCTTTTGAATTCTTTCACTTTCACTTGGCCTACCATTATGGACTCTGAATTAATAAAGGAGAGAAAGCTGTTTCTCTCTTCCCCCACCACATCCCCAGCCTCTTCTACAGTAGTTAATTCTGAAAGGAAAACAGAAGTGCACCCAGGAACTTTGATTATACTATTACCCTGATCTCTGGCTACTGTCCTGAGGCTGTTGGATATACATTCAGAAAATAAGTGAAATGGTGGAACCAAATGATTACAAGAAAATCAAAGCTTTTAAAGACATTTGTAGAATGAACAGATGTTCAAATGTTCTTTTATTTGGGCTCCAGACAGATGCAGCTGAGATTTTGCTTTCATCCTGGTAATCGGTGCATTATGGTGTAATTTGTAAAAATGGCATTAAAAATATTAACAGGGTCATATTGTGATCTACTGACTCTGTTTCATTAAGCCGTGAAGCTCCAGAATGGCAACAAGGGAAAGGATTAAATGTTGTGGAACATGTTGTACCGCTAGCATCTGCTGCAGGAGACAATACCCATAATTACTGCAAAAGAAAGAGGCTTGAAGCAGATACTGAGAAAAGCCAGAAAATGCCAAATTGATACTGATAACTAGGATTTAATGCAGCATCTTGGTTGGAGTAGAAGGTGTGTGTTGAGTGGGCAGGGTGGGGTGGGTGGACCTTTATAAAGTTGTTTCCAGAAGGGGACAGTTTTGAAAGAGTTTCACCCCTCTAAATTTATTTCAGCTTCATTTAGAGCTTGATCCCAAAGAGCTCTGTTTCCAGCTCTGTCGTACTAGATTGTTGATGACAAACATGGTAATTGTGCATTTAAGATGGAGCTGCAGTTTTGTTTCTAATGCTCAGTAATTTTCAGCAAGTGGAATGGGACTTTAATAACGCAGCCAGGAACACCCTTTATTTTGCCACATTTTCATCAATGAAGCATTGAAGCTGAAAGGAAATCCAAATCCTGCTGAATTGTGGCTTTTTGTGCCAAGCTCCATCAGTTTAAATATTTAACATCAGCTCTGTAACGAGAGTTGCTTCCCCGTCTTGGAGACCTTCAAGATTCCCAAGGGACAAGTCGTTCTCTTATCAGCTGGAAGTGTAACACTGTTAGATCAAAGGATAGGATGCAGCCATTCCCTTCTGCCCAGGCAATACACCTCTTCCACATCTGAGCCGCCCTAGTTGCATTTGGAAGTGATTAATATGATGCCTTGGGCACTGCATTTGTAACAAAACCCAAGTCTTGGGTTGTACTTGTGGGAGAAAAGGAAGGGCTTGCATGGTCAGGTGTTTGTTACCACTGTCAGTGCTACAAAAGCAGAGTCCTAATTGCAGTGAAACCACATGGGCTAAAGCGGCTGTTTTAAGTGTTCTGAGCAAAGAAGTGAACACATGGGATTTCAGAATGTTCTCCAAACTTAGGAAAAATGCAATACTTCACTATATGTTGTTCCAGCATGTCTCAGCTGCCCCCTCCTCCTCCTCTTTCCCAAAGCCAGCATGTGTGAGCAATGCATTTGTAACAGGCCCATAGCTAGACTTGGGAGTAGGATAGAAAATATTGGGACCTGCTGTCTTGCAATTTATGCACAGAAGATTGGAAGCTGAATTCACTTATCTTAGGAGTATGTTCTTGTATACCCATTGCAAAAAACCCTTCCTCGATCTTGTAAAAAAGTGGTTCCACTTCCCCATCAATCCCTCAAATTAAATACAACAAAAATCACAATTCTCCATCTTGCCTTGAAAATATGTAACTTATTGTTTACATTAAATGGTTGTTTCCTCAGGTATTTTGTTTCTTAGCCTTTTTGCCTCCCACCACCTAAAAGAATAAATTAACAAAAAAATCCCATCCCCCAATTACAATTAATTTATTCACATTAATCTTCCACTTCTGCCTTATCTCTTGGCTCTTTTACCTCCCCCCCATAGCCACTACATTTGGGCTGCATGTAAGTTTTTATTTAAATGCATCTTTTGGCAAGGAAGGCAACAAAATAAGACTGTAGAGCAAGCACTTTAATGTAAATAAAACAGTCATGTTGGTTTGTTTGTTCTAAGTGGAGAGTAATTGGGATTTTCATTTCCATATTGCTTTTCATGTGGAATATGACTGCTACATTTAGGGAGCAACCATCCAGATGAGCACTCAATAATTCATTTATTTACAATAAATGTTTCTCCCTCCCATACATCAACAGATAATCATCTTTGTTGAAATTGCTACTACAGGAATTAAACTCTGAGGTATAATAAAACAGATTGCAGCAACACAAAGAAAGTCCCCACACCATCAGGAGTTTAGCCCGGTCTACAAGAGAGCAAGCATCCGCATTCTGCAGAGTGGAAGAGAGGAAAAACATGCTCTGTGGCCTTGCGTGGGGAGCCCAGAGGAGTTCACAGCTGTGAGGCTGGCTAGTGCCCTGAAAGCCCTCCCTTCACCTTCCAATTAATTTAACAGTGTTTTGATCATCATTGCCTCTTTCTAAATTCTTAATGCTTATATATTGTTTTTATATTTAAATTTTATTGTATATCACCCTCAGTCCTTTTCTGAAGGAGATGGGCAGTTCAAAAATATAGATAGACAGGATAGTCAAGAACTGCCAATCAATCTCAGTCCTCTACGGATAGTTTTGTCTGCCTAGGCTGTGCCACTGAATCAGAAAAATATAGATTAGGGCCAAAGAAATGTAGAGGAACCTGCCCCTAAACTATGGGTCTAAGTAGTGGGCCAATAAAAGAGCAGAGAAAGATTCCATTCTTGATTTAATTGTCATTGGGGCTGAGGGAAAATCAGTTAAACCCATATTCAAAGACCGGGAACTATTTAGGAGGTAAGAAAAATGCTGACAAATATGTTTATTGTCTTTAAAAACATCTTTGCTAAAGGAAAATTAGAGTTCATGGGTTGTAATATAATGTTTGCATGTATTCTCTCCATTTCTCTCTCTTCAGGTGAGTCAGTAATGCACAAGTGTGCACTGTACATATAGTTCTGAAATACAAAACAAACAAGCGGTGGCCATACTTTTTTTAATTTTGTAAGCAGAACAAGCATATACATTAAAGGGAAGCCTCAAACTTATGGAGGATTTTTCACTATTCATCCATTGCCCATGGGACATGCTGAAGTGAATCCACTGTTAACCTCTTTACTGTATTTAATATCATAGGTATTATTAATGTTTAATAATTATAATAATAACTAGACAATCCACAATCTATTGGTCATCATTTCAGAGATATTTCCTTACTTAAAGAGAGAAACAGAATTAGCTTGGGCAGGCAAAAGAGTAGTGGAAGTGAGAGCAACTTCCAACTTCTTGCTCACTTTCCCATTGATTTTCCTGGGAGAAGCTGGCAGGGAGTGCTGGAAATGATAGTCACATAATTGTGGCTAACTGAGGTGGCACAGAAATGCAACAGCACTGAAGCAGCCACAATTTTGCCAAATTTCAATCCCTTGGAAATAATGGAACCTGTATTTTGGATGCATTCTGTAAGTTAGCCCATTTAAGGTAGATTGATTCAATAACTGTTGCCATGTGATTCACCATTTCACTCAATTGAAGGTTACAACAAGCATCCAGATATAGTTTTGGTACTATATAGATTTATCAAACTTGTATGCTGACAGACTCTCAACATTCTGGGTAAATCACAACAAAAATGGTTCTGAACATGTTAAAAGTCATCCCCTTGACCAATGTTCAGAAGCTTTCATTATAAATAGAGAGTGTCTACAGTATATGCATATATATTGTGTACTGAAATTTCAAAAGGAACAGACTTTACATTGCAATATCATGACACATATTTTGTCATTTGTCCCCTTGTTCCTCTCATAGATGATATGACCCTACCTTCGTTTGTGAATAAAAGCAGAGAGGGTCATTGCATAATAAAAAATAAGAGAATAAGGGGTTTATCTAAAATTTCTATTGTTACCTATAGTGCAAAAATTAATACATGTTGAATGTTCTACTATCACAACACAGAACAAATTGACAAGAGCAGAGAATCTGGAGAGAAGGTTGTTTTTTCTTTAGCTTACAAGCAACAGCAATTTCTCATTTGTGCATTCCCCACAATTAATTACATGCATACCTCTGCATTTATACAGGAATGCAGTTCTAACCACCCCCCAAGTTCTAGAATGCTTGAATTCCAAATAAATCTTCTCTTAGGAATTAACTCATTGTTGGTCATCACCTAGCAATTTTCTTTCTGTTCTTTTTATGTTTGCTCCCTCCCAGCAGAGTCTTTCTCCTTTCTCTCCACTTTGGAAATATATTTTGCTATTTGAGTGTGTGAAATTTCATTGTCTGTTTATGTAAAAAAAAACCTATGATTCACTTGATTACAGCTTCAAATGTGATAAGATAAAAGGCAATATTGAATTAGATTATGTAGATAAGGGTATCTCAAACAGTGAAACTGCTATGCAAAGGTACCATTAGGGTTTTGTGTGGTTTTGGGTGTGTCATTAGGACATTTTCATTCATAATATCCAACCCACCTTTGAATCATGTGAAGATGTACAGTCAATGAATATTAATCATAAAGAGAAAAGTCTCATTCTAGCTGTTACACAGTAGATTTTTCAGGAGAAAAATAGAAGGGTGATTCGTAAATATTTCTTGATGCAGGGTTTCTCTTTCTACAAGTAACTGACATTACTGATTCTGTTTGTTATCTCCCATTCAGGTACCATTAAAGGAATTACATATTCCCCTTGCTTTTTTTGCCTTTGTGTTCTGAAATGCCACCTCTGATTGCTGCATGAAATAAAACCCTTTCTCTGTTCTTGGTGTCTCCATAAGAATTAATTGTTCACATCTATATTCTGTGACTGGGGGAAAGGGGAGATAGATAAAGACCATTCAGTTTGTTCATGTTCCTATATCAACGCAAATGTAAGTCTGTAGACTAGGAGGAAGGTGACATATCTGGGTCTCTCTTTCTCCCCTTCCTTCCCTCCCTCCCTCCTTTGGTGGGCATCATCTAGAATTGTGCCTCTTCCATCCACATGGGTGCCATTTAGGGCCCAGTGGCTTATAGCAGATGGTCCACTAGAAGAGATACCTTCTCCTTGTGATCTACAGCAGGGTGTCCAACCTCGCCAACTTTAAGATGTGTGGACTTCAGCTCCCAACACAGCTGGCTGAGGAATTCTGGGAGTTGAGTTCCACACATCTTAAAAATTGCCAAGGTTGGACACCCCTGCTCTGAAGAAACCTTTATAGCTAAGCCAGGAAACTATTATGATTTGGTAGATTGGTATCCTGCCTTTCCTGTGGGAGCTTGAAGCCACTTGCCCAGGATCTCTCTCCACAGAGCGTCCCTGTGAGGCAGCTCGGCCGAGAGAAGCGACTGTCGCCATCTGGCGAGTTGCCGTGCCAAAGAGCGGATTTGAGTTCTGAGTCCTCCCGGCCTCAGACCGACATCACAACCACTCCACCACGCTGGTGTACGGACATTCAGGGGGCTGAATTTGCCAGGTACCTTTCCATATCTTCCTTAAGACCAACTTTCCCTTTCCTCAGAAGATACTCTGCTTCAGCGCTGAAGTGGAAGGATGTGTTTTTTTCAAGTTGACAAAAGAGGGAGCAGGCTGCACTCTCACAGACGAATTTCGGCTTCACAGTTTCAGGTACTTGCTCATTGTTATTGCTAATGTTTTTTTTCTCTTTTGAAATTGAAAAATGTTATTTTTACAATTATTTTAACAATAAACTATAATGCAAATATGAACAGTTTATGAAGTTCCCATTTTACCCAGTCTAAAGTGATGTTTTCCTTAGCAAATATTTCTATTCCTTGAGCATGAACCATACATGGAGAAGTTCTGAATGTAAAACACAGTTAATATTTGTCTAGTTAGATGAGAAGCCATGTCCTGGGGATTATACTGAGTAATGCACTTATCCATCTTTGGGAGAAATGGAGTTCATACCATCATGTCAATATTTCTCTGTTAACCTCTTTCCTGCAACACAATTAGAAAACAGTGAAGAGTCTTTATTTATAAGAGTGGATTAAATTGAGTACTGTAATATTAATCCTGTACATTAGTCATTCTAGGAGTTATATTTTTTCTCTTGAAGGTACCATCTGAAGCATCTTGGTGCTATTTGCATGATACGCTTGGATGCAAGACTGGAGGAGAAGAAATGTTTCTATTCATAAAGCAAATAATGGCAACTATTCTTTCAAATAATCGCATAGATTACTGCAACTGGAGGGCATAAAATGAAAGCTGAAGCAGTTCCTCAGATTCCAAAATGTATATTAATATAAATATTGTTACTTATAACAATGTAAGCATTGGCCCATATTATTTCTTTAATATAGCAGTATTATAAAGGTAAAGATTACCATATTATAGTAAGTCACAAATTGCTGTATTGCTTAAAACATTGCTCAGTTTTGGGAAGATTCTAACACATTTTGAGATCCTAGTTATTGATTTAAGGAAAATCTTAGCAGTAATTATACACATACACACACAATATTTCTCAGAGTGACATTTATGTCTTCAAATGTAACCATCAGATTTCTTGAGAAAGCGGTCAGGATAATTGTTATCATAAATTCATTCTTGATCAAAAATTTGGGGCAAATTTGGGACACTGAAAAAACTGACAAAACTTGCAACCTGGCTGGACTGCACACACATCATGCTCAGTGATTTCTAATTGTTAGCCAGAGAAAGCTACAAGTGTGAGGGCAAGATGTCTGCTCTCCAGGTTTTGTTCCTGATTGATTTGATGTGTGGTTGTTTTTAGGCAGCCTGAAAGACAAGGCTTTATGAGATACCCTGCCCCCTGACAAAAGAGATTTGTTCGGAAAGCACTGTCTCTCTCAGGTTACTGAAATGAGTGCCAGGAGTGAGAGGCACAGTAGCTTTGTCCGGAATCATTTAGTTCAAATACTAACACAGCATGCTCTTTGAAAGAGCAGCAAAGACTTCTTCAGTCGGTATGTGAAGCTTGCTAATTTACAGCATTATGATTTGTCTTTAGTTGGCTAGTTGTCTTTAATTAGGAATTTTAATCACTGCATGCTGTGTAAAAAGACATTGGGACTACAGTGGAACCTCGGATTGTGAGCACCTTGGTGCACGAGGTTTTTGCAAGACGAGCAAAACGTTTTTTAATAAAATTTACTTCAGTTGAAGAGCAGCAACTCGCAAGATGAGCACAGGAAATCTCACAACGGAGCCAACGGTTCTCCTCTCTCGCTGTGCAAACAGCGTAAATTAAGTGAAAGGCGTTCAAGAGAAGGAACTCCTGAGACTCCGAATTCTCCCTCCAGGCAGTTCTCTCCACCTCCTCTCCTCCCTCTCGTCTCCCTCATGTCAGCCGGGACTGTCCTCCGAGCGTGCGCATATGCACACACAAAAAAACACAGATCCCCTCGTTCCCCAGCGCCATCCAGCCTGTCTCCTGCTGCTCATCTCTTCTCCCCTCACAGCAGGGAGGCACGTTAAGACAAGAAACATTTCCAAACCGCCCAGGAAAGACCCCCAGAAAAATGTTGCTGAGGGAAAAGGGAAAAGGCCGTTTTGCCTCACGTGGCAGCGGCAGTGGATCCCCAAGCCAGCAGGGAACACTGGATAGCCAGCCTAGCAGCAGTGGAGGCCAGAATCTGCCTGGAAGTAGATCCATGAGTGCTGGTTAGTTTGTTCTGTTTCTGCTTTATATCGTGTGTTAACCATTGTTACTTGTTTCAGATGTTAGGGACAATCATTTCTACATAAAATTCCAGTGATATTTTTTTTTGTGAATATTCTTGGGGGCATGGAATGGATCATCTGACTTTCCATTGTTTCCTATGGGAAACTGCCTTTCAGTTTAAGGGCATTTCAGACTAAGAGTGCTCTCCTGGAATGGATTAATCTCTCAATCTGAGGTTCCACTTATACTGACAGAAGGATTACCTGTCTCTCCAGGTCTACTCCATCACTGGGATTTAGCATGCCCCTTCTACCTGTGGGTGTCTTTCATTCTCAGTGCCAGATCATTGTTTTGTTGAATAGTGCATACAAATATCTTCCAACTTAATTAGTGGATTTAGATTAGAAACAATAGGGAGATTTTTCTTTCTATTGGACATAATTTTATTAGTTGAGGTTAGCTACATGGGATGAAAATGGACACTTAAGCATTTGTTACATGGCATGTCCATGTGAAATCGTAGAAAATGAATGCAAATTGTCCAGAATGCTGCCACATTGACTAGCCTATCAAAATGAAGTTTCCAAAAACTATCTGACAATAACAGCTTAAACTAGAAATGTATTTATGTATTAAACACATTCATATGGCTGCCCAACTTCTATACATGATAGCTTACGCCATTAAAATTCTGCAATATAAAAAATCCCTAAAGAAAGGTAAGGTTTCTTCTTTCAGTTGTGGTCAGCTCTAGGGGGCAGTGCTTATCTCCATTTCAGAGCCAAAGAGCCAGCATTGTCCAAAGATGCTTTCATGGTCATGCGGCTGGCACAAATAAGTGCCAAGGTGCACGGAATGCTGTAACCTTCCCACCAAAGGTGGTATCTATTTATCTACTTGCGTTTTACATGCTTTTTGGCAGGAGCTGGAGCAAGTAATGGGAGCTCATCCCATCACACGGCGGTGCTTGGGTCTTGAACTCAAGCTGCTGACCTTCCAGATGACAAGCTTAGAGTGTTAACCGCTCAGCCACCACATTCCCCTTATGAAAATCCCTACTCCCCCCAAATTCAAATATTATCCTATTAATGGCACAATATACATAGTGATAATCTATATTGTTCATTTCTCCCAGAAGAGTTATTTGTTTAATATCCTGCAGTATTTAAGTCTCTTTTTGGACCCAACTCTCATAAGAAGGTATAGAACAATTAAATGTAATGAATCACACTTGAGGTATCAAAGCCATAGGAACATGGCACACAAAGGAAACCCACAGGCTCAAAAATCAGAGCTATAACCACTCTTAAAGAAACATTTGAAGTCAATGTTCTCTGTACAAAGCATGCATAATTTTGTGAGAAGGGACTTTCATATATCTACATCAAGTATGTAAACAGAGGGAGCCTAGTTGCAATGGGTGTTGGTTTTTGGAGCATCTGGATTGAGGAGGTCTTGTTTGCTCTCCTTGGAAACCAGAGTCATATTTTTTGCTCTCCTATGTTCCCATTGTTCTCCCTGGCAAGGCAGAAACAAGAGCCTTGAACCTTTGTTTTCCTTGGTCAAGTCATATAAAATACTGATACTCATATAATAAGAGATGGAATGTTGAATTCATGCCCACTATTCTAAACAAGTGTCTTCTCCATATGATTATAATATTTAAAGGGCTTGTTCATTTATTGTTGTATATCTTATATACAACTTCATCTTAATGGCTGTTATATCTGAAGAATCTCTACTGGATATGATATCCAAGACTTGGAAAATAGCCATTAGTTCTGCCTCTTTTTTTATGAAACTCAAAAGCTGGAAAGCCATTTTTCTAGTTCCCCAAGCAGGAATTAGCCTGGCTATATTTTACACATCAGCTAACAAATGAGAAGAAAATCTGAGCAATCCTTGGGGACCAGAGTTTGTTTGCAACTAAACTATTCGCAACTAGCATTGATGGAAATCGGAGTGCTCCATTAAAGCTCCTTGCTCTCTGTTTCTGAAGGCCCTTTGTAAACAGAGGTGGTTTGTGAGATTGGCAGTCTGAATCTTTCCTGTTCAATGCTCACCCCCACTTTTCAAGTCATAGCATACTGGATAAAAATACTGGAAAAAAACACCTTGGACTTATTTCTAGCATTCTACACTGCTGTACTAATGAGAAAAGGATGCCATGATCTTTGGTTTTTTAATGTTGAGTTTCAAGCCAGCTTTTGCACTCTCCTCCTTCGCCCTCATCAAGAGGCTCTTTAGCTCCTCTTCAATTTCTGCCATTAGAGTGGTATCGTCTGCAGATCTGAGGTTGTTGATATTTCTCCCAGCAATCTTAACTCCAACTGGTGATTCATCCAGCCCAGCATTTCGCATGATGTACTCTGCATATAAGTTAAATAAGCAGGGTGAAAATATACAGCCTTCCCTGTACTATATGTAAGCGTTAATTAACATAAAGATTTGAACCTTAATGTGCACTTCAGCATATTTCAGGAACTCCTAGTGTATACAAATTCCCTTTCAATCCATAGGTGGAAGTAGTGCTACAACCCTTTGCTCCTAGGTGAAAAGAGTATTCCCTGAAATCATCGAGAAGCTCTTGCAGTAGCCAGAATTTGTTATCCTGCTGGGAACTGATGAATTGGAATCATTCATTTATTTCCACCTTCCAAACTTACAAATCTATCCAAATCTGCAAATAAATTTTGTATGGATTTTCAATCAGAAGGCCACAGTTAAGTTCAAATTTATGGGCTGCTTCCCGAAAATGGCTAAATCCAAAGATTCATAGCTCATTTCGCAGCTGAAAAGACTGCATCAGAGCGAGATGGAAGAGATATAGATAAATAATATTAGCACACCACAGCATTTGTCTCCATTCCATGTTTAAAGATTTAGGCATTGTTTGCTCTGAGGCCTACTGTAGGATATTGAATTATCTCTTTCACATTAATTTTTATGTAACAAATATTCCCAATACATGTGCACTCATGTATGCGAGCACACATACACACATATAAGGCGCCTTTCATTTGGCAAAATGAAAAAGTGAGGATATTAATACCTAAACATGATGACCATTCAGAAGTTTTAACTAGTCCAGAATGCAGCAGCACATGGGAATACCTTGGTATGCCCATGAGACATCTCTGCTCTGCAAACTGCACTGGTTGACAGTTTGCTTCTGGGCATAATCAAGATTCTGGTTATAATGTGTAAGGATTATATAGGGAGAGGGCCTCTCTGTTTGAGGGATTGCTTATTGTCCATGGCTATCTGCCCAGCCAGTTTGACCTGGTAGCATTGGCATGCTCCAGGTTCCTTTGATTAAACAATGCCATATATCAGGACTCCAGAAGCATACCTTCTCTGTAGCAGTATCTACCCTCTGGAATGAAGTTCCCCATGAAATTTGGATAGTTGGTGACCAGGCCCTGGACTAGGGTGCTTGGTGTCTCTTTGTTAGAGTTCAGCTGCAGGTGAAATTTTATGGGGTTTCCCTGGTTCACCATTTGCTCTTCTTTTTGTTGTTTTTTTGACTGAGTCTAGTTTTGTTTTCTTGTTATTGTTTGGTATATTGCGAACCATCCAGAGCCATTGGAGTCTGGTAGTATGAAACTGAATAAATAAAAAATTGGCACAAATCATTTTTAAATCAAAATATCTCCTGATAGCATAAATTATTGTGCAGAATTCTCACTAGAAAAAAAATATGGCAAACACAGGTCTTTGAAGAGATTTAAGAATGTATTTGTTTTGGAGAAAAAGATTGCTTGATTGTCTTAAGTATTAAGTCCTTTCTTATTCGAACTATTTAAGCAGCTTCTAAGTAAATAGTCCTGGGCTGAAGCAAAGTTGGATTTCATTGTGAACAGCCAAGTTTGAGATCTCTATTCAGCCAAAATTGGGACCTATAAATGAGGCACCATTGTTCAGATTAATCTTCCTAACAGGACTGATAAAAGGAGAAAACACAGAAAAGGCCACTGAGACCTCTACATCCAACCACCTTCTTTAATGTAGGAACCCAAATCAAAGAACCTTAATGAATGTCTATTCAGCCTCTACTTAAACATACCCAGCAAAATTGAACACATTCCTAAGTCTTTTATTCTGCTATCAAACTGCTCTTATCATCAAATGCTTTTACTAAAATTGAATCAGAATCGCTAGCTTTCATCTCCTAGAGTTCCTGGAAGGATTCTTGGCTTATGTGCTAAAGTTTTGCACCAGGGTAAACATTTTTGTGAGCTCCTCATCTTTGTTGTCAGTAATTATATCTTCATTGAAAATGAAATTGAATTGTCCTCTAGCATTGATGAGCAGGAAAGAATCTGGGAAGTAGTCTAATTTGTGATCCATATGCAGCCCTTACTTTCTTCTGAATTTCTGATTCCTATACAACATCATCTTTTGCAATCCTTGGCAAAATGTCCATTGCTAAAGGACAGTAGGAGCAATAATTAAAAAAATCTGGAGATAACTGCCTTGCTTACCCCTTGGATTAATCATATCCATTAGGCCAGAGGTGCAGAATCTATGGCTTCCATATGTTCTTGGA
Organism: Acrochordus granulatus; assembly: GCA_032468055.1. Taxonomy (NCBI): domain Eukaryota; kingdom Metazoa; phylum Chordata; class Lepidosauria; order Squamata; family Acrochordidae; genus Acrochordus; species Acrochordus granulatus. Next base: position 33,723 of record JANHZU010006095.1, on the reverse strand, counting down.
CTACAACTTCCTTCATAACTGACAACTGGATATCCTGTCTCAGATGAAAGAAGATGGAATCCAACCAAACTTGGAGGACTCCTGTACCTATGTTCTAGAGAATTTTCTATCAGATCTAAAAATGGAAATTCGATAAAATTAATTTAAGTTTAAACAAAATGTCAAATAATTCTAGTTGTGAATTTCAGTTGTGAATTACAGACAGACAGAGGTATCACTCAGGTTGGGACAAATCTTTGTATATGTAATTAATATGAAATTTTAAGACTTAAATTATACATTTTAAATGTTAAATGACATTAATTTAAATATGCTTCCTTTCTTTCAAAAAATCTAGTGGCAAAACCCAGTAGAACAATATTTCTTAAATCTTTCAAGTACCAATTCAATAAAGACTCATTATTAACATTTTCAGCTTATTAATGAAGTTATCACAAAATAATTTTAAGAACTGAAAATAAAAAAGAAATAACTTGAAAAACAAATCCATCTGAGTAACATGGATTGCCCATCAAACCATTACTAAATTTAGATTAAAAATACAATTCTAGAGGAAAATATGGTTGTTTTACAAAAATGACAATTTTTAATGGCCTACATGGACAAAAGAGGAGAACATGATGTGATTAATCTTCCGGTCGGCATCTATTCTGTCCACAGCTGCAGCCCACAATCCAATGAGATTATTTTATGAAGCAGGCCCAAGAGAGGGAAAGATAAAACTTTGATACATAACTATATTATTGATGTTTCTAAAGCCTGAAGTTCAATCCATTCCAGGATAAAAACAAAAAAACAAAAAAATTCTGTACTGAGATGATCTGCTGTGATGACTCTCATATTGGCTAGGAACAGGAAAGGAAACAGTGGAATTAATATCCTGTAAATTTTGCAAACAGAATCATGATGCAAGAAAAGGCAGTCCATTTGATACTCACAGTCAATTTCTCAAGCAGCCTATAATATAAGGAAGAAATTCACATTTACTATTGAGAAAATTACTCCTTCTGGGATGAGTAACCATCACACTAAATTGAAAATTAATAGAATGAAACAGCATAGAAGCATAATGACATCTTCACTTTTTCTTGTTAATATTGGGTTGGCTTATACAAACACCTCTGGTCAGCTCATGGTTGCTACACTTAGTGGGAAAATGCTTTTCAAGTTTGCATATGTTGGTGTAGGTCAAAAAGGCTGAACCATCAGGGGACATCTAGATAACTCTGAATCATTTCATTGACTTCATATGAAAGCTTGTTATTTTATGACACAAGTGCTTAAAAGTTGCATTTTTGTGAAACGGCAACTAACCCAAGTTGTACCCATGGTACAGAAAAGACTGGAAAGATGCTGGTCGCTAGAACAACTCTTTGGTGCAAAGAAGGATAAAATTAGACAAGCAGGAAGACAAAATAAGCAGGACAGCATAGCTGAGTTAGGAGGGCTTTTTGAGCTTAGCGGGTCAAAGATTCAGAAAATGCCTAATCTGACTCTGCTGGCATGTCACACACACATACAAGAGAGAGAGAGAGAGAGAAACCAAACCAAAAAGAAGAAACAACTCTAATCCCCCTCCCCAATCTAGGCTACTCTGAACAGTGACATTTGACAGCAGTGCCAAGGCTGGGCCTGAAGCAGAGATCCAGGCCTCAGCTTCAGCCTTGGTGCTACCATTGCCACTCAAAAAGGCTGCCTTGAGCCATTTCCCAAGATGTGTGAGCTCTGGGGAACGATACAATTGCCCTGCAATCCAGCATATCCCTGGACCTGCTGCTCACTGCTTCAGCATCTTCTATTTCTATTAACGGGCACCTGTGGCCTATCCTAGGCTGCTCTGGGTCACACAGGTCCTTTGTTCTTGAAGCAGCATCAGAGGATGCTTTTCCACAGTCTCTGCAGCATCTGTAAACTTTGTAAAAGCACACCTCATTCTCATGAAATTTTCAGAGGCTCTGGAGGCCACGCAAGAACAGAGCCCATTCTCATGTGGCCCCTGTAGCCTCTGAAAATTGCATGAAAAAAGGCATGCTTCCAAGAATAGTTGTTGTTAGATGTTGGTGAACACTGGTTCATCACCCAATATGGTATGGCATGTCACCTTTGACCTTCTCCATCACTGGTCTAGAAGGAAACTGCCAAACTCTATATGTATAACACTGGACATGAATAAGTACATTTAATTGTTATGGAGAAGAGTCTTGTTAGACTTTCTTTTGTGGGTGAGGTATGTGTATATATATGTTATATATGTGTGTGTGTGTGTGTGTGTATGTTAAACAATATATATATATAACTCTGAATCATTTTATGGACTTCATCTGAATATATATATTACAGGACATAACAGAGGACATTGCCTATATTCAAATGATTTCATTGGAGGAGTTGGGACTGAATGATTTTCTTTTCCCTTTATTGTTGCATGAGACTTGATACAAAAATATTGACTGCTAATGTGTGTCAATTATTTTCCTCCCTGAAAATCACCCAGAAAATTATTCTTATTCGGTGGTTTACACCACATTTCAGCAATGGGACTTGGAAAATAGAGGAGGCTCTACAAATTGCACTGAGCCCCTGGACTGCCTGTATTTTCTTATTGGGTGATGTGTCAATGGCTTCATTTCCACCTTCTGGCATCATTTCTACCTTCTGGCTAATGGGATTTGCAGCTAGATAAACCCAAATTTAAAAAAAGGCTAACTGAGGCCACATAAATTAAAGCACCGAAAGGCATGGCTAAGTAATTCAACTTAAGAGCAGATTTAAGATGAACAATATCCAAAGTACAATTAAAACAGCATAGCACAGGATAACGATTATGATACAAAACAGAGCGCAAAGTTAGCATCAGTTGTGCACATCCTAGAATTATAAACAAAGCATAAAATACTGAGTACATGTGGAGAAGAGCTATAAATGGAAACTCAGTGAATAAACCAAGTACAACAGAAAAATTACAGCACAAAACTAAGGCTACATAACATTCATAGGATGTTAAGCTGCGCACTGAACCATTTAAATAATTGAAAGAAGTGCAGTGGTTAAAACGTATCCTGTATGCTAATAGCCAAGTTATTATTCGTCTGTGGATATTTATCAGGGCTAGCTTACGACATTGTGTTGCCTGAAACAAAGGCAAAATGGCATATTTTCCCAAACACATTCACAAACACACAAGTGCACAAACCATTTACAGTAATTTTTATTGAATCTTCTATTGCACTCCAAGAGGAAAGGCTTGTATGCATGCAGCTCAGTCCGCCTCGGACAAAAAGCTCATAAGGAACAAAGAGCACCTTGACTTCTCATCACTGATATGAACTTGTCAGCCCTTTGTGGCAGTCCAAACCACGAGTACTAACATCATTTTTATTGTAAGTTTACAGTAATAGAATAAGTCTGAAAGTACTTCCACCCTCCTTCACTTGTACTTTCCAGAAAACTAGCAAGAGTCCCTTCTGAGATGCTCCTGTGGGCTGATACCCTTAGCACGGTGGTTGCCTAATCTGTCACCCTTCCTCTATATCCCAGGATCATTTCTGCATACCATTACAGAAGCCAACTTTAATTATCTAGTTTGCCAAAATGGCTCCCTCTTCGTGGCAGCTGGGAATTTTAGTTTGCAATCCTACAGAAAGAGAGGATGAAAAAAAAAATCTAGCCATCTCCAGTTAAAAAGTACAAAGCCCCCTGGAGAAGCAGTGAGAAAGCTCAGGAAATGGTATGCTAATTTTTAATCAGTTTAGTAATTGTGGATTGTAAAGTCAGGAAAAAACAGAGTTGTGCAGTAGAGAGAGCAGCTTCAGGTTTCTGCAAAAAGGTGGTTCCTGCTGTAAATAACTGCTGACAGGTATGATACGCATGCCCGGTGTGTTCTAAAACACTATTTTGTCTTCAGATCTGAAGCACTGTAACTTTTAACCATTTATCCAATCATAGAAAATAAAAAATATATAAAACTAAAAAAAGTCTAGGGCAAACCTAGCTATTCAGGAAAAGAAAATTGTTATTAAAACAATTTCTTCCAGGTTTTAAATTAGCAATACAAAATAAATATCATAGCCACAGTGTTGCTACAGCAATTTATTTATTTTATTTATTTTTATATCAAATTTGGAGATTGTTCATCTCACTGTCTAACTCTGGATGGTTTACAAGTAAAAATAATGCAATCATATAAAAATCCATACAAAAATAAACAAAATTAAAAAGGAGAAAGGTCTCAACCACCAGCCACCCCTGGGATTGCATCCCATTATTGGATCCCCATGCTAGTTGACAAAACCAAGTCTTAATGCTCTTCCAGAAAGCTGGAATAGGGGCCAACCTCATCTCAGGGGGTAAAATGTTCCATAGGGCACGGGCAACGGCAGAGAAGGCTCTCTTGCTGTATTCCACCTGTTAAAATTCTTTATTCAGTGGAGTCTCTAACATACCCCTCCTGCTGATTGGGTTAGACACGTTGATGCAACTGATATGAGATTATTTAATGTTAATAATGATCCATTTGCCTATTTGTTTATTATGACCATTTAGAGGCTCCTGAGCCCAAAGCACTCTGGGCAGCTTATACTTTAAAACGAAAAACAATAAGAGTACAAATCATATGCAAACAGAAGAAAAAAAATCACAATAAATGATTATGTTTTGTATTTTGCATTGTTGCTGCAACTATTTTAAACTAGGTTCAGTGATTTATTCAAGCAGGGATATATACTCTATGTGTAATGAATAAACTGGCAACAAGCTGTATCATCTGTTGCCCCTTCATTTAAGGGGAATATGTAAACTGAAAGAAGAAAACCCATGATCTCTGAGGCTAGCCTACAGGATGATTAAAAGTAAAGGCCACTTAGAAAAAACTCTACAAATTCAGATTAAAATACTTGCTAGGCTTATTTTAAAAACAATGATCAGACTGGATTTCAGTAGTTTCCTTCAAATGTTCAGAGAAACCACACACTGTTGCTGTATAGAATTGTTATTGAAGCCGAATTAACTTTGGCTGCTGAAAATTCTTTTTCAGATATCTTTAGCAATTCCTTCCTTCTTTGGTGGTGGCTTTGGCTCAGAATCCAAGAATGTTTGCAATTCTACCATTCCCCATATCCCATCAAGAAGGAATAGGAAAGAAAATTCTGTGCAATGTTAGTAAAATTAAGAAATCTTAAGTGTCCATAATAGTTTGGGTGGAGCTGAACATTATGAAACAATTAAAGAAATAATAGTTTTGCATGTTACCCAGTCTTTTCCGGAAGTTCCTTGTAGCTGTACAGATATTAAATGCTTCTGTAGGCCATTGTTACCTTTCTTTTTTCAAAAATGGCAAATTATTAATGTATGTTCCATCCAGATTTTTGGTGGATTTTTTATTAGGTCTCTCCATAAATTTCAGTTTCAAGCATTGATTCCTTCTGGAATACTTTTTCAAATGAAAGATAGGAATCATTTTTTCTGAAGACAACTTTTCAATACATATTATCAAGAACATGGTTTTCCCAGTTGTAAAACATGACTTTGAAAAAATACCCCATTGAATTGTGATATTAGAAAAGGTTCTAGTTGAGAATAACTTGGACTAAAAGAAGATCAAATAATTCACTACCAGATGAAATAAAATGTTCATGCCAACCAACTCTTTACTATTACATTATAATTCAATACTTAATCAGAATGTCATGAGTATTTTTTCCAAACTTTTGCTGAAGTCAAGATACAGTAAATCTACAGCTTTCCCACTATATATTAAAACTTCTATATAATCTTTCTGGGTACTAATTTCTAATCAATTAGTCTAATTCTATAAAACTCCCTTTCACTCTTTTTTGAAGGGACAACTGGTTCTCCTCCATTTATTTGGCACTTGACCCTCTAGTCATCTTGCACAATCTTTGGAATATTTCAAAGATAATACATAGTTTTAGCCAGTCTTTTAGCTTGTTCCTTTTTTTTAACTTTTATTGAATTTATTATAACATTAAATACAATGAAAGCAAAGATTAGAAAAAAAGAGGGAAGAAAGTGCAGTATTTAAAAAAAAAGGGGGGGGTTGATTTCTGACTCTTTCCAACACAGTAAAATATTAATACATTTGCAACTTCAATTTTTTACATTACCTTTTAGTTATTACAAGCCATTTCTGTAGCTACATAATTATTAAATCTTCAAACTAAATTCCAAGTTTCATTTTTTTTATTTCAAGCATAAAAACCAGAAGCAAGTTCCCAATAGAAACAGAACTAAATAAGTGCTCTTTGTTAAAACAATTTTCATCGCCATCTTATCCAAATCTGTATTTCCATTTTTTTCCATTGTGGGAAAAAACAAAATTAACAAAAGCTGTTCTTTCAAATTCTTCAACCTTAAAGGGAAAGCTCTAATTCCCATTTTTATATTCATTTTAAGACTCTAAAAATTATATTTATAACTAAAATTAATTAATTCCAATACATCATATCTTTTTTTTTTGAGTCGGAAGCACCTACAATGAGGCACTTCTGTGTTTGCAAGGATTAGCTGGTGACATCATTGTTGCCCAGGAGAGGCCCAGTAAAAAAACAAAATTTCAATGACATCATCTTCCTTCTAAACATTAACACTGTCCAGATTCAATTTCCACTTTTTACAAACTTTGACAACAACCTATTCCATCCCATTTTCAAACCTACGTTTTATAAGAACAAAACAATTGATTTAAACTTTTTGTAATTACACTGTCGAGCCATTAAAAAAATCATCCTCACTCCAATTAACTTATTGAATTTAAGTCATTCCCTCTAATTTGTCCTCATAAAATAAAATCATTTTCTTCTTCAGAATGTCTTTTGGATAAATATAAACTCTTTTTCTCAAGAGCTTCTCAAATATAACTTTTAAAACTAATATGTCAACATGGTTAGTTCCCATTTCAGTTTTGAGGTGAAGATCAGGAACTTGTATTCTTGGGAACTGTAAAATTACTTGAAGTTCTTCTTTGTTTCTAATTAAAACCTCTTCATAATAGTTGGAGTCAAATTTATATTCCAGAAATACAGCTGAGCTCTAAAAATTATCAACTTTTGTACAGAAGCCTCAATGGTTCTATGACTTTCTATAGTTGGTTTTAACTCTGAATTATTTTTCTTCCAATTACTTGAGTAATTTGTTCCTCTTGCTCCTCCTTCATTACACATTTGGAATATAGTTGATCTATAAAGTGAATAAATTTGAATACTTCTCCCAAATGATTTTTGTCAACTCCATTTCACTGAAATGCCTTCCATATTATTCTACTCAGTTGATCTTCTTTTGGCTCCCTCTTGTGATCAAAGAACAAATCTTTTCTAAAAAGCTTTTTATAAGCCAGTTCCTGGCCAATCAGAATCCATTAAAATCGGGAGATTTCAGCCTCCCACAACAAACAATACAAAACTGTGAGTTATAGCACCCAACATCAAGTAAAGATGGCAAATTCCTGAAAATGACAAAGTAAAAAACATTTTAAACTCCTTATGTTTGTCCATCAAAATTAGTAATAAAAAAATACTCCATGTCTCCTGATTTTAGCTCATCTGGACAACCCTCTTTTTTGTTATTTAGCAAAAATGGTGTCCCAAAAATGGTGGTGTTCTTCAGAAAAGAATAACAGGCTGTGACTGAAAATAGCCTCTTTTCATTTAGTAAAGATAATAATCAAATAAGATGTTTAAGAAGTGTTTGTCTGTCATTGTCTGTTTGAAAAAAATAATTGCAGCCCTACCTCCCAACTGGATGACTTATCTGACAACTTTGGAGTGCTGCTCCAAAGTCTCCTTGCAAATTGCCGCTGTCTGGTGGATTTTGTGGGGTGATTCTGGGACTCTTCGTAACCCAGGAGAATCATAAAAACTTTGCGAACCCTATTCCCTGTTTGCAATTGGAAAAGCTTCAGACCAGAAAGAATTTCTGGACTGATCAGTTGGCCATGTTCCACTTTAGCTTGTTCCTAAAAGATGTTGTTGTTCAGTCATATAGTTGTGTCTGACTTTGTGACCCCATGGACTGTAGCACTCCAGGCCTCCGTCTCCTGCACTGCTTCCTGGAGTCCAACCAAGCCCAAGCCCATCACACTGACTATGCTATCTAACCATCTCATGCTCCACCGTCCCCTTCTCCTTTTGCCTTCAGTCTTTCCCAACATCACAGCCTTTCCTAATGAGTCTTCCCTGCGCATTTTGTGGCCAAAATACTTGAGCTTCAGCTTCAATATCTCTCCCTCAAATGAGCAATCAGCGTTGATTTCCTGTAGGAT
>JANHZU010006095.1:0-15309 GCA_032468055.1 Acrochordus granulatus | reverse complement strand
AGCGGGAAGGGCTCGGGGCCTCCTCCGCTCGCCCTGGGCAAGCGGCGCGGCGGCCGCGGCTTTCCCGGCAGTTCGGGAGCCCACAGGAGCGCTTTCCGGGGAGCCGAGACGGCCGCGCCAGCCCCCCGCGAACCCGAGCGGAGAAGCGCCCTCGGCACCGCCTCGCCCACCCTCAGTCTTAGGCCTCCCGCCAGCCCCCCGCCCAGGGTAGGAGCGAGGAGGGGCCGGCGTCGGGCGGCCGAGAGCAGGGGGGCTGAGCCGCCCCTCCCCCGCGCCCGGGGCCAAGCGCGCCAGGCGGAGCTCTTATCTCCGGCGCGCCGCGGCAGCTCCCGGCCGCCTTGCGGGGGGCGAACGAGCCAGCGCGCCGGAGCGCTGCAGCGGAGCCTGATTACCGAAAGCGTCATTAGCATTCGCCCTCGATAAATGAGCGGGGCGCTAATTAGAGCGACTCGCTCCCGGCTCCCCCCCCCGCCTCGTTATCACGCAGCGCGCGCCTGCCCCGTCGGTCCGCTTCCCTCAGCTCGCCGAGGCTGCCGAGCTCAGCGCCCTCCTCGCGAAGCCGGGCAGGCCGCGAGCTGATGGGCCTGGAAAGCGGCCAGGGCCGGGAGCGCGCGACTCCGCTGCCGACAGGTGCGGCCGTCCTCCCCGCCGCCCCGTCGGCCCGTCCGCCTCTTCCTCTTATGCTTCCCCGTTCCTCGGCCCCCTCCCCTCCACCAGCAGCCCACCAGAAGTAATTGCTTTTCTTCAGTATTTCTTCCCCTTCCTTTTTCTTTTCTAACCCTAGCAGTTTTCTCCCCCTTTTTCATTTCATTTAATTTTATTTTGTGCGATGTCCTGGTGATCAAATGAAAAAAAAATTGGCACGGTAAGAAGCAGCAATGTTGCTGCTGTTGCCTCTTTGAATGTAATTACTAGGATGAAAGGGAGAATTTTAATTAAGATAATTTTCCTCACGCATGTGCGCCAGGGTGTGTGTACACACACACACACAGAAACAGATAGAAATACATGGAGACTTATTGTTGTTCTAGTTTCCAGTCATGAACATTGGGCTGCTATTTTCGTTGTTTCTAATTATAATGTAATGATATTTGCACTAGGTACTGCTTTTTTAGTCTAAATTGAAGCCAGGTTAAAGATGTGTAATATTTGATGGTAGAAAAGGGGCCAAAATAAATGAAAGATAAAGGTTTACCTTTTTCACTTGTGTCCGACTCTAGGGGGCGGTGCTCATCTCTGATTCACAGCCAAGGGAGCCAGCATTGTCTGAAGATGCTTCTGTGGTCATGTGGCCAGCATGACTGTGCTGAGGGGGACGGAACGCTGTTACCTTCCCACCAAATTGGTACCTATTTATCTCCTTGTATTTTGCATGCTTTCAAACTGTTAGTTGGCAGGAGCTGGAACAAATAATGTGAACTCATCCTGTTATGTGATGCCTGGGTCTTGAACTTGGCTGCCAACCTTCCTGCCGACAAGCCCAACCTCTTAACCGCTAGGCCATGCGTCCCACAAAAGGGGCCAAATGAATAAGGTGGATATAATTCTGACCCTGCTGCCGGTGATATCACCAAACATGGTCCAACACCTGGGAGGACTGAAAAAATGTCTGCCCTTTGCCTAAGTCATCCATAATTGCCCACTGATAGTATATATAAGTTTGTTGGCTATAGGAGGGGAATCACTGGGTCAGCTGTTTTGTAGGAACAGGCCAAGGCCATGTGTTACTTTGTTTTCTGAGAATGTAATCTTAGAAGTTGAAGTAAAGATAGACACTTTATCAGCATGACCAGGGCATATTGCCTGATCAATCTGTTCGTTTGTTTGTTCAATTTATATGGGGCTGAACTCAAATGACTCTCGGCGGCTTACAGTAATGACAGCAATAACAAATTTGCAAGGAGAATTTTGTTTTCCAAGCTCTGTTTGTCCTCATAATAAGATCAATGAACTAGCATTGGGCAAGAGCTCTCATATTAACTTAGCTGCATTGGTTTCCAGCATGGATGCTGGTGATGACCTTTAAAGTCTTACGTAGTGTGGGTCCTAGAGGCTGGCTATCACCAGGACCACTATTCCTGGTGGAATTTGCCCTCAAGGCAGTGGTCAAGGGCTTGCTGAGTGTTACTGCCTCACCACAGATACAACACAAGAGACTCTGAAGTGAGCCTTCTCCGTGGGAGCTCATCTTATGTTGAATGTCCTCCCACTAGATATGAGATGTGAGCCCTCATTCCTAAACAGTGCTTTTAAAATGAGTTCTTGGGGACCTAGGCAAGGACAAGAGATGTACTTGAGTTGCCTGCTTGATGTTACATAATTTTATAATTTTTAATATTAATGTATATTAAATTTATGCTGATAGTATTCAGTATTATTGTTCTGTGATATTACTTGATAATTTTGAATGACTGTAACATACTGTATGTAAACTATGCTTTGCTGTAAACTGCTTAGAGTCACACAATTGAAGTGCCATGGAAACATTTGTAATTAATAAAATAAAAAATGGTGTAATTCGGCACTTGAAGTACAGTGTCAATAATGTATAGAGGTAGAGATGTAGAGATCTAGAATAACTGTTTGAGTCATAGCAAAGATAGATATCAGCAGTGGATATTTTTTATGTCTCTGTGACATTTGCTTATGGAACTGGGATTTCCAAACTGAAATGCGGCACGGAAGGTTTGGGATTCCCCATATGGCTGGGAACTTTTCTCCTCCAATAAAGCTCTTTAAAATAACTGAGTCAATTGCACACTGCATATGCATCATGTATCTTGACCCTGAAAAAAGATTGGGCTAATGATATTGAGTCCTCATCTGTCGATCTAGCCATTACAGGACACGAGTTCTTCTCTTACATGGTGATTAAAAAGTTAGGAAATGCTTTGGTTGATCTTTAGTGATACCATGATATTAGGAAAGGACCCCAAAATATGATTGATTCTTTTATCCTGCCCTCTTTTCAGTTCTGTTGTTGCCTTATAATGTACATTTTAACTGTGTTTTTTTTAATGACAACAAGACAAGGAAAAAACTTCCAAAAAATCTGATCAAAGCTTTGGAAGGTGTGTTTATGTCTTAATATTTCAGCCTCCTGTTTCTTCTTCTTTTCTTTCTCCCGTTAAAATGTTTATGATGATTATTAAATGTTAAGTTAATAATGTTTCATCCATAGGATTGATTAATACCACTATATATATATTTCCACTTTCAGTTTGTTAATTAGCTTGGCATAATAAAATCATTTTAAAAACATGTATATGCGATCATAAATAGGTCTCTTGGGAAAGCACAGTTTAATTTTGAGGCTTGCTTCTAAGAGCAGTTTGGGAGTGAACCTGAGAATGCGAACTCCAGTTGGAAAGACTTTGCAAAGGCCCTTTTGGAGTTGCTTGTAATGGCTGGCTGCAACTAAAAAAACAACAGCAATAATTGAAACCAGACCCAAATCTGTTCTGCTGAGCAACTGTGCAGTCTCTCAAATATTCATGACACAAGTTCATGTCAGCAGGAGAAGAGGGAAGAGGATGGGTAGGAGTGACAGCAGTATAGTTTCTCTTAATTCCATGGTAACTTTGGAAAACTTCTTGGTAGTTCTGTTAATCTTTTATTATCCATCCTCCCTTGCATGTCTCAGCAAGCAGATGGCAGGAATATTAGGAACCATCTGAATGCAATTCAGATACACAGCCTTCGGAAAGAGTAATCAGGACAGCAACATCTACAAAAGGAAAAAAGATAGATGTTCAGAAAAAGATCTGAGATTTGGTGTCACTCTTGGAAGGGAGAAAGATATACTGTACAGTTATTACGATTCTATCCAGGGGACATCACTGCTGCTGCTTCATTATAGCAGGGAAGAAGGATGTGTACAGTATCTTTACAGTTCTCTGGATAGTACCTTGCACATGGAAGTTATGAGGTACATCTTAAGGTGAAATATTTTTCTGTGTTTTCTTGAAAGGTGGTGTTAGGTCAATGATGCTGGGCCCTGGAGAGCAGGCCCAACCAAGGCCTGCTCTATGGCCTTTGGTTAAAAAAGCAGCTTCCAGAAGCCATTGCTCCAAATGGTTCAAGGTGCAGATTCATACCAAGGAACACACCAGAGAGCATTTTGCTTCACCCTGGGAGTGAGCCTTACCTCAGATGTTGTCATACAGTCAGAAAGTGGCCCAAGGCTAGTCAGACTTCCCTTCGGTGATATCAGGTCATTTTTTAAAAATCAGCCTCCTTCAAACTGGTGTCGTTCAGATGCAATTTGAAAGAGAGAGAGGTAGAAAGCCAATAGAAGATAATGTCTGTACCTCAGGGTTGGACTGTGGAGACCTTGGTGCTCTCTAAGCTTAGTGGTTTATTTGTAGATGTTTCATTAGCCAACTAGGTGCACTGGGTAATAAAATGTCTTCAAGAAAACAAACAAGCTGAGAGAGCAAGAAGGACTCTACAGAGGTGGAAAAGGTGACCACTGTAGAAAGAGGAGCATGTTTTAAAATGTCAAAGCTGCGAGTGGAAATGTTATATCTGGAAAAATGTTAAAATATGGCTATGGTTTTATTTATGAAGCAGCTATGTGATTTTATTTATTAGGTCTATAAAGACTGAATCTATGCTTCATGGCTGGATAAGCGCTATTGTTGTGTCCCTTTCAAAGCAAATATAGCAAGAGTAAATGCCAAAACTATTGAGGAATTGGTTCATTTAGTGTGCCTAGAAAGATGCTTGGCAAGATTCTGATAGAATGGGTAACAAGATGTCAATGTGCAAAACTTTGGGGTGCAGTGCAGCTGTATGCTGGACACTTCATTCAAAAATATATGAACATGAGAGAGAAGTTTGAATTATGGAATATTTCACATGAAGACAGATCTGATGGTTGGTTGTTGAATGCAATAAGAGGATTATGTGTTAGAAAAAGAATGTATGAGAAGAAATTAAAAGCTTGTAACCAGCTCAACCTAAAAGGTAGTACAACAAGACAGTGTGATGTCACATTATTTGCATTTATGAATACATGTGTAAGGAATACTTTTGGTAATGGTAGAGGTGTGTTGGCTGGGAATGTTTGTATGTGTGCACTTTTAAATGCAGACAGTGAGAACCTCAGTCTCTTGATGGTGAACCTGAGAGCTGCTGTACTGGAGTCAAATTCCTTGCATGTCTAATCATGGTTGACCAATAAAATACAGTATCTAAATCTGAATGATTTGCAGCAAATATTAGGTAGATTGTAAGAGCTGAAAGTTAAGGTACTAAAGTAGTTATGTTTGACAGGGAAATAGAATGAACAATAGCAAGTTACAATAAATAATGGAAAACATAAAACAAGTAGATGAATGAAGCTATCTTTATATAATGTTTACTTATGATCTAAAATATATTGAGAAATTTCAAGATTTACAAATGCTAATATAAAGTTAGCAGGTTATATGCATGTTGTCTTAATTCAGTGAATTCAAGCTGATTTAGTGGTGAATAATTAAACATTTAGGACTTCGTAACATGTGTGAACTGAATCACTGGCTTAAGTCACACATTGTACATTGTCTTAATATGATTGGTTAAGTTCAGCTTTGATGTTCTATGAAGTCATTAACTGTCATATGAAAACTATAGTTTATAACTTGACACTGCATACACCCAATGAACTAAAGTTTATTCAATAAACCACTCACTTCCATTGCCTCATTTGATCAGTGCTGCTTCCTCTCTTTTCCGTGGATTATGTGAAATGTTGAATTAGTTAATTGTTTATTGGCAGCAATGGAATGTCGTCTGGATCAATGGAACCATAATTAATTACCTTGATTTCTCCAGTATTCTTAGAATGTAACTTTTGGCAATCAAAACATTTGGATCTGAAACAGCAAGTTTGGGTTTTCAATGGAGAAGGTACTTTCCTTAATCTTAGTGGGAGGTCAGGTTGTGGACAAACCACTGAGATGCAAAGGAAATCTGACAGAGGCCCCAGCCTTAGCCTGTAAAGCCCTCCGGGTCTCTCCAGCCAGAGAAGGAAACAGATTTTTGAGTTGGCAGGCCTCCACTACATCTCCAAGCTAGAGGCGGGGGGGGGGGGAAGAGGAGGAAGCTGCTACAGCATCTTGGCTAACATTTGATTGCCAAGCTTGACTTGGAAATGGCAATTAGTCAGCCTTGAGCTTGATGTACCTGAGCTGTCTGGCAATGGCTGGTCCCTCCTTAATGGTCGATAGATGGATGGATGATAAAATAAAATCAGTCACAATTGCATTTTAAAGTATACTTTTTGAATACACATTTGTAACCTTTGTCCCTAGCCTGCTTGGTTCTCAGAGTAGGCACTGTGCCTGAGATGAATGCACTGGGAAGAACTGATGGGAAATGTTTCAGATTTAAACAAATAAATCCATTGGTATTTTTTCATGCCTGCTGCCCGGCTCTTCCTATCCTGTCAAGCTAAATATTTGCACAGTAGTTACTACTGCGAATGGGGGCGAGCAAGGCACGGGTGCATTTCATTCCGGCAGCTTTACATTGCCATCAGCTGCCTTCTCCCTCTCTCTTTCTCCTCCCCCTCTCCGTCCGTATGTTTTTCTTAGCAAGGTCAAGACGAGTTTTGCAGTCCAAACGGTTCACTGCAATTCTCTACAGGATATCCTCGTTTTACTTTAATGGGGAGGAAATTAATGAAACATACAGGCCCTGGGGCTTTGAATACTATACATTAATATTATCCCAACTCGTTGTGGTATGTGCTCTGTCTCAGACTAAACTTTACACTGGATGGAGGAAGCAGTGATCAGATTCAGGTGCCTGTGAAATTTAAGTTGGGGGGCTGGGAAGTAAAGGAGGAGGCATGGGATTGTGGGGGGAGAAAGAAAAGCAAGGCTTAAAGTAGTTTCCTTCCGTTTCAGCTCTTGTTAGTGTGAGAAGCAGGGAGAGCCAGCTGAAACCAAGTGGAGGCATTGCAAGTAAGGACAACTCTTGTTCTTGATTTTAGAGTCTTTGAGAACCAGACACTGAGGATAAACAGATGATTTTAAAGGGATCATATTTGTCATGACAGCTGAATGGAGCTTCCATGTTTAGGGGAGTTGTACCTTTGAATAGCAGAAGATGGGAGCCAAATAGCAGGGTAACTGCTGCTTTCATACTTGGAAGTACTTAAAGTGCTTATCTGGCCACTATCAGAAGCAAGACCTTTGATTTGAGAAGAGAATTTTCTTTCACTCATAGGTTTCACTTTGTTGATGAATTTTTGGTGATAGGGTACAAAAGAAATTGCTGAGCTTAGCATGATTCAGAAAGACTATTCTTGAGGTCTTTGTACACTAAAACTCTTGTCGATCAAATAAGTCTTTGGATTTCGGCGGCATATAAATAAAATAAATAAATAAGCCATTCAACTGTCCCAGAAATGTGTGCAAGGGTACCTTGTCTGAACTGAGGATTGAGGAAAAAGATCCATGGCTTGTATTGCTCCCCTGATCCCTGCGAGGAGCCAAATGATGTTTGTGGACAGATCCTGATCAAAGACAATCTGTTTCATCTATCCTACTTGGAGCCATGGTATTCTAATCAATGTAGTGAAGATATAAACAATATATTGGCTGCAGGGTAGAATCATAACCTCTATTTGGTGCTTTTGATTATTCTTTTTTTAACAAGGGAAGGGAAAGGAAGGGAAGCATGTACAATAAGGCTGAAGGGAGGGAACACACAGCTTCAGGGAGGAAAACAGTGCTCACAAAACGGAAAAGCATCCTAGAGAAAGAGGTGATAGACTTCTTGTTTTGCAATCTCCTGGCTTGCTGAAATGCCCATGCTTGTTTGCACGTGCTGTGTGAGCACTGCCCAACCTCCAGTGGAGGGCAAGGCCTCTCCACCCAGCCATCAAAGCCTGAAGTGAGTCCTCCTTTCCCTAAGCCTTCTGCACCTCGTCCCCTCATCTGACATTGTTTCCTTTTAACATTTCCATTGGGAGCTGAGCCATCAAGTGGCCACACTGGTCTCACTTGATAGTAGCTAATTGAGGTGGCAATTCTCTGATAAAGCAGTCTGTTCTGGATAGGAATTCCTCATCCCAAACCCCTGAACTGACCTCAGAATGCTCTGTCATTTTCTAGGGGACAGTGCTAGTGATTCTGTGGAAGCTTTGGCTTCACTGGGGAATGTGGACTCAGAAAGGATCAGTCACACCAGGTTGCAAGTGTCCATTCTAGACTTATGAATCTTTTTAATGCTTCCTGGTAATCAGATCTATGGGCAATGAAGTGAGGCTGGCAATAGCCAAGCTTGAGTGGTACCTTTAAGGAGCAAGTTTGGCTCTGAACTTATCGGAAAACACATTGCCTGCCTTCTCTTGGAAGTATTTTTTTAAAAAAGCCCTTAGTTTTGTCTTCTATTGCTTCTTCAAGATGTTATCCAGAAGAATTGTTTGGCGAGCTGGAGATCTGGCTCAGGTATAGAATTCTCAGTTAATGTCTGGATCAATTTGTTAAGTGCTTTAAAAAGAAATTTTATATCATCCTATAATTTTGCATGCTGCAATTATGTAAGCACAGAGATGTTGTCTGAAGCACTGCCAAAGCCAGAGTTTGGGGTATCAGTTTTAGTAATTGCAGCCTAAGGAAGAAGACAAGATGCTTGAATTAGTCCTTCTCACCACATGTAGGCTCCCATGACTAATAAGATTTAACTGGAGGTGTGTGTATCTGCAGGGGCCAAGGCTGAGGAAGGGGGAATGACACTGCTTAATTGGAGTTATCCAGGGATGGTGAATGCAGGTGCTGATAGTCACTGTCTTCTGAAACAGGGCTCTTATTGCTAATATCTCACTTGCTAATATTGTCCTTTGTGGGCAGGGAACTTGATAGAATGCTGGCTTTAAATATTCTTAGAGGAAATAGATTTCTAAAGTTTAGACTCTAAATTGAAGAAAGGAATCCTTTCTATAGTTAGAAATTCATGTTTTAAAAATGTATCTTTGAGGGATCACAATGCAGGGAGTGGGATTGGGTGGGTAGCTTTCATCTTTCTAGCACATAAAATAGATACATTAAGCCAACTAGAAGGTTCATACATCTAACATAGGGCTTATTTTATTAAAACAAGGGGAAAATCATACCCTCAAAACTGATTTGCCACTGAGTATAATTTGTAAAATCTTGGGGGGACTCCAAGGGCTGTGACAACTAAATCTCTTCAGACTGATTCAAACTGGAATTTGGAAGTCAAGCAGCTGTGGTTACATTGAAATGATCTACTCAAAGTAAAGGTTAGGATTACAGCAACTCTACTGTGTTTACTGGATCAGCTCCCTAGGGTGAGAACCAGAAGCATACCCATCATACTAATGCTGCCGTTAACAGGGTTGCTTCTAGAAGGAGGGACCCCTGAGAGCTGAATCTGGTAGAAGTGGAATAAATGTTGCACAAACCATCACCATGAACTTTTTACTCAGCCTAGAAATATGGAGCTACGGTATCTGTAGGTTTCTATCTTATCCCCTGGGCTATTTAATGTTTAATTCAATGAAGTGACATCGTAAAGGGTTTGGAGTTGGGTGCCTTCAGTGTGCTGATAATTTTTTCTTCTTCTGTTCATTTCTGTCAGATTTTCGGAGACTGCCTAAACTAGTCTCTGCAGTTTTCTTGGCAAAGTTTTTCAGAAGTAATTTGCCATTGCTGCCTTCTTAGAGTTGGGAGAGAGTGACTGGCCCAAGGCCCACCAGCTGGTTTGTGCCTAAGATGGGATTAGAATTCCTGGTCTCCCAGTTTCTATCCTGATGCCTTAACCACTGCACCAAACTGGCTATCTATGCTGACGATACCCAACCCTATTTCTGCTCATAGGATCAGGTAAGGCTCTGTGAATCACTAGCCCCTGTCTGGAAATTGAATTCAAATGGTGAGTCTCTGTGGACTAGCAGTTCCCAGATCGGAACTTGACAAACAACCTGCTTTAAGTAGAGTTATGTTCTGCCAGAGGAAAACAAGTGCAACTTAATTTGTGGTTATTCCTGGTTTTTCTTTTGTCTCTAGAGGCCAAGGCAACCTTGACAGCTCAGTGTGCTGATGTATTTATTTATTAGACCAATTTATGTACCATCTCACAAAGAAGCGATCCTGGGCAGCTTACAACAGAGCTAAAAACAGTTAATAAATGCATTAAAAAGTATAAAAACTAAAATAAAAAATAATGGATAAAGGGATGTTAAAAGTAGTGAAGCCACCCCTCCAGTTCACCCATCTTTGGGGGCCCCAGGCCTGCTGGCATAACCATGTCTTAAGGGATCTTTAGAGGCTCGAAGAGATGAGGTGAACCTCACCTCAGGGGGGAGAAGTCTCCATAAGGCAGGCACCACAGCAAAAAAGACCCACCATCTGGGACCTGCCAGATGTAGCTCTCTAGTCAATAGAACTGTAATATATCCTCTCTGCCAGATTTGGTAGGATGGGCAGATGAACCTGGGGAGAGACAGTCCCTCAAATAACTCAGCCCCATGCCATGAATGGCTTTAAAGTTCAACACTCACACAAACTAGCCAGCGCGGCTTTTGAAGCAGAGGGATAAAGTGTGCCTTACTGTACATTAGTGCTCGCACCAATGTAGCTTACCTGCTTTGGCCGCCCTACCATTAATGATTACAGCTTGGCAGTTCCTATTGTGGATTACCTCAAAGTATTTTTTCACGAGAATGCCCTCCTGAAGCTGGTGAAAGATGCAGCAGCTGGACTGCTATCAAAAACAGCAAAACTCTGCTGATTTTACAAGAACAGCTTCTCATCTACTTCCAGTTCAACATTCAGAGAGTTAGTGATGATGTTAAAGCCCTAACTCGGCTGAGATTTTGAAAACTGAAGGGAGATTTCTCCCTTCAAGCAATTTGCTGTGGATTAAGATATTCCAGTAGCCCTTCTGCAGCTTTGCCCCATTGAGGGTAGTGCCTTAAATAACATATAAAACAGAACAACTTGTAGATTGTGTGTCCAGTAACAGAATGCCCTCTCTGAAGGGATCACATCAGTTTAAATTTGGCTTTATGTTAAGGTCTAGCAAACAGTCTTTACCTGTGATCTTTATAGATTATAATTTAGTTATGTTTTAGCTGCCATTATATTGTGGGGCCTATAATTATTTTCCGTTATTTGCCTTTTCTGAGATTTCAGAATATAAAGCAGATTGGTAATATTTAATACATAAAAATAATGGCATGAGGATGGCCATTCTCTGGGATTTATTCATCTTTCATAATAGTAATGTCAAGGGCTTGTTAAATTGGTCAGACAGATATAATTTCAAATCACTCCAATCTTCCAAGGCAAGTGTACTACTTACACGTTGACTTGAAATAAGTCCTACTGCTTTTGATGGGATTTAGTCCCTAATAGGTGTAGATCTGATTGTCTGAACCCCTCCTTTCAGCTAAGGGATCCCTCTCATGAATGGACCTACAAATCACTCTGCTGCCTAAAACATCAAGTAGTGGAGAAAGAGATTAATAAGTGTTATGACCTACAAGAAAGAGTCAGGCATTCTTGAGCTGAGCAGTATACTACATCTTCCCCTGATTTATTTCTAAATAAATAATTCTAAAATGGGAAAGGTGGTAGTGGACTTACTTCAGGTCACACTGAAAGTTAATTAGAGAGCAAAAATCTCATTCAGATTTCCACTGACTCACTGTTTCAGAACATGATGTCTGAAAATTGCTGATTTCCATTTTGCTGATTAGATATCTTTAACGTATAACCATATTAGGCCCAAAACTAGCAATTGTGCTTTCAGTCATTGTTTCCTTTATTTTCCTTTTATGCTCCCTTTTATAATGCAACTGACTCCAATTACAACCTTTGGTACTTGCCTTCCCATCAAAGAAGAACACATTTTTTTTCACATTTTTGGCTGGGAGAGAATGAAAGCTTGTTTGAGAAATCAAAAGAAATGAAATGGAAAGGTCACCATGGTGGCTTTTCTGTGAGGAGTTATTGGGGCACTCTTTCCCTTCCCCCAGATGTTCAAATTCTGCATATTTTCTATAGTCTCGAAGAAGCAAAAGCAAAAAAAAATCCCAAATCATCGCTCCATTCATTTGATTTTAAACACTGTTGATCTGTTTGGCTTATGGAAAAACCACAGCTTGAATATTATCACATTTTCTAGAGTAAAGTCCCTGCCTTGGGATATAGGGACAATTTATTAAGGGAAATATCTTTAATTAATTTGTGCACAAGTTTGTATTTTTCTTTAATTCTTCTCCCCAGGCTCTTGACCCATAGTAATGAAATCTGAGAATCCTTTTCAGAAAATGATGTTCTCAGCATTTTTGTTCCTTTTAAAGTTAAGTACATCACATAATGACCATGAAATGTTACCCTTTATTAGGAACACACTTTTCACTGAGTCTTCAAATAGACTTTATGACCAAAAGCTCAACTTTAAGCTGCTTGATTTACCAACTTTGATGGACTGGTTCGTATGTCCTAAAGCCTGTCAGAAGATTTTGCTTAATTTTCTGGATACCAATATTGGAGAGTAATCTGGAATACAGTTTGAATTAGGACACTGATCTCCTGGTTTATAAAACACCTGTAATCTTCTCCAGTTTAGCCCCAGCTAAAGATGCCTAATTATTCTAGTGCAAGGAGAAGGGAAAGAATGTGTTATGGGGGCTAAATTAAAGTAGAAAGAGGCAGCTTGGTGTCCTTTGGAAGTTCTGAGTTACCTCCCTCATCAAGAACTGCTAGCACAGCTATGGCCCATAATTGTAGACCTTTTGCAAGGTGTATATAGAGACTTGCTCTATACATGTTGTTCTTGTACAATCCAAAGTATCATCTCAGAGAAATAAATATCAACAGTATCTGTGTATAAATATTGTTTATACATAGATATTGTATTGCCTTCTTTTGAAAGCGTAGGATAAGAAGCTTTTCTGAATTTGAAATTGAATTCTACTTCATGTACTTATTGTTAGAAACTTTGAGCAATTGCTGGCAGGAATTAAGCTTGCCACCTACAGTACAGATCCTTATTTACAAATGTTTGCTCCTTTGGAGGGCCAAATGCTAAAGAGTTTTAGAAGGCGGATTCTTGTAGTGAGTAGAACTGTTCATGAACCTAGACTAGCTGGATTCACAGCCTCAATGAAGAGATTCTCTGCACAGCATAGTCATGTACCCTCAAAACTCTACTGATTCACCACATCATTGATTTTAAATTTAAGGCATCAGCCCATTTACTCATTGGAACAAAAGCAATATATGCTTTATTACCATTAATTTTCAAGGGCTTAAAATGTGAATTCTGCAGGCTTCATTTTTATTTTCTCAGTTCCACTTCAAGGTAGCAGGTCTTTCAGATGATTTGCTCATCTTCCTTTCCAATCTTCCTTACATCTTCAGTTTCTGTCAAAGGGTTGCAACTTGTGTGCGCGTTTGTATGTGGTAGAATTATAAAACTTTTTTAGAAGCTAATCTTCAATTTTGAGCTCATGCTACATGAGTCATGTTATCCTTGTTAGATCACAGCCTGGGCATGCAAACCATTGGTGTACTTTTTGATGACAGACCACAGGATTGTTGGCTAGCATGTGCTTCTTGTTCAACTGCTGTCCTCGTTGCTCTAACCCTGCAATGGTGGTCTGTATTTTCTCTTGTTTTGCTCTAGCTCTGTGGTTTAGACCAGTAGATAGGGTCACTCTGCCAACCCCCTTAATCTCCCCCTACTGGGTTTGCCCCAACTGTTACTCTTTGACCCATCCGTTACTTTATCCTTCATTATTAAACTGGCCCCAGTTGTTATCAGGAAGATTCGGGAAAGTGGGTGAAAAAGGAAACATAATCTTATCTGAAAATAGAAAATATGATAAGGGCCCCGTATCTTGAAGCTGCAGGATCCCTCGTGGTGGGACTGCAGCAGTTCCTTTGAGTGTAATCACTGACTCCATCTCTGCTAAATCACCTTTCACACATCTCAAGCCTTTGATACAAAGACCTCCAGCAAAATTAGAGCAGGATTGTATGAGACTCTATAGCCAAAGTATTAATTATGTGGCTGATCAGAATTATAAAGGAGTAGCCATCTATAATTGCTATAAGGCTCAGAGGTGCATTATCAGTGAGTGGGGCAGCATATACATAAATAATAAAAATAATGAAGACAGGAGGTTGGAGAGACAGTGCAGAGGTGGAGGGAGATGGCCTGTCTCTGCCTGATCTTTGACTCGATGTGCAAACCAAAATAAATAGGGAAATGTAACATTTTTTGATCTAGGAATCTGGGATACCTGGCTGGATTCAGAAGCTAAGCATGGGATCTAATTAGGATTCTAGAGAATACTAGCTGAAGCCTAGTTGGGGGAACTAAAAAACCCATCTTGAAAGCAGACGATGGCAAATCTTTTCTGTACCGCTGGCAGTCCATGTCAGCACCAGGAATTAGCTGGACTTAGCTTCACCTTTATAAGCTCTAAGAGCTCAAGGCAATGCTGTTCAATAGTTCAACAGAGTTTTGCTAAGGATGGATAGATACTGACTCATTGTTTGTGTAGTCCCCTGGCTATCTCTAGTAAGAGTTCCAAACTAATCAACAAACATCAGCTCACTTTCTTACCTTGCTAGTTTTAAAATGTTACAGTTTGGCAAACGTGTTCACAAAAATACAGAGCTTAGAATAATAAAGCAGCTTAATTTCTTTAACCCCCACTATGCAGACCAGACTAGAAAATCAACACCAAAACTATTTTTAATGAGCTTAGCTGGAAAAGCAGAATCTTGGTAGTCTGATTCTTCCCCTTCCTATACTCCAGTCGGTTAGGGAGGTGTCTGCTCTGTATGTCTTACTGCACCGTAATTATACACTTTCTAATGCTCTTAATGGGAATGCCCCTGCCAACATATACCAAAGCTTCAGCAAATGAGTTTGGCAGTCTACTTTGATACCAACCCACAAACAACTTCTGAACTGTATCCAGCATGCCATAGACCATACCAAAGGCCTCATTTCAAGCAAAGAATATGCAAAAGAACACCTGAATGGCTATGCCACTGTGTGAGAGGGAGCTTGCGATTTGCTTCTTTGTAAAGTTCAGTGATCACTCTTGGAAGACTACAGAACTTGGAGGGATGCTTTCTATGTGGCAGTCGAAGGTATGAAACCTCCCCCTGGCAGAGCTCAACCTCCTAATCAAATTACTGGGTGTAAATGCATCATTCACAAAATAGGAGTAAGGCAGCATTTACAATGATCTAGGGCAGGGGTCGGGAACCTTTTTGGCTGAGAGAGCCATAAACACCACATATTTTTAAATGTAATTCCGTGAGA
>JANHZU010006094.1:9144-19972 GCA_032468055.1 Acrochordus granulatus | reverse complement strand
ATTTTTCCATTACTGACACGGGGCACCAAAAGAATATAAAGAAGATGCACTTGCTGTGGAAAACCTCTCTGTTTTGCTTGAAAGATGATGAGAATGTTCAGTGGCTCTAAGAAATGTTTTAACAGGGTTAAATGCATGATCCCACAGTGCATGAAAGGAATAATTTACTCTAAGGAATAAATTATTGTTGGCTAAGACATAATGATGAAACTTAATTTTTTACTCTGCCAATTGTTTTTATCTCATAAAAAGCATCCCAAATGGTTTGAAAACATACATTAGTCTTCTCTGGAGAAATCTAAAGGTAAATCTTTTTATTCAATTGCATCTTTATTATGCAAACTAATAAAGTTTTTGCATTTGTAATCATTTTTTAAAAATGATTTAATGTGGACAAATATGCTCATCATTGTGTAAAATTTTTCATAGTTATTTTATTATTACAATGTATACTCACTTGTTATGGACAACCAATGGCATTGTTTGTCCGTAACAAGTGAGTATACATTGTTATAATAAAATAGCACAACACACTAAACAGGATTGTGAGTAACATGAATGTCCTTCATGGTGCCAACCCAATACGGCCATCATAGATTTTTCAATAATTTGAAAATGCCATAAAAGGAAACTGTAATGTTATGTTTAGAGCCTGAGAAATATTCCCCTTCTGGATACCTGGACACTTCTCTCAAATCAATTAAAATGACACTTCCCAAACTGACATAGATGCCATGATAGTTAAGAGGCTGAGAAAGTTCCTGCCTTAATAGGCTGGGAGATAAAAGAGATGTGAACATGAAAATAATTCAGTTTTTGGACTTCGGTTGGAATCATGGAGAACTAAACATGTCTCTAGGAGATCAGAGAACAAAGATTGCAGCAAAGACCAAGGATCAGTGGAAAGACTGGTCCCTTAGGGCCTCTGGACAAGGAGAGGATAGGAGATTGCCCACATGTGCTTGGAATGGCTGCTCCTCACAAGGAGATTGAAGGACAGCAGTCTCCCATTGATTTGAGCACTGGGAAATGAGGGATTAGTCATCAAACTCTCAATTGTAACAGAATCTTTTAAAGGACATTAAGTATAAATAGGTTTGGTAGAACTTCACCCCTTATAAGGTTAGAAATAGATATCTCTTCTTCCCATAACCCATCTCTTATCCATGACCAAATCTTTGAATATACAGTAACTCTATCAAAAATTTTAAAAGAAAGATAAAAACTAACAAGAACTTATATTTAGAACAAAGAGAGAAGAACAAATTAACAAAGAAAAGAATAAAGCTAAAAGTGCAGAAAAGAAAGAAAAAGATTAGAAAATTGAAAAGATTCCAATTTTCTTTCACAAGAGTTATAAACCTCTTCCTCTTTGGTTATAGCATTGCTTACATTTTTTTTCCATAATTATTTTTTTCTAATCATCAAAACCATACAGCATAAGTTTTTTTCTGTTTCACATAAAAAGTCAATAAGGCATTTCCCATATGCATTAAACTTCAACAATGTCTTATCTCTAATTAAAACTGTCAACTTGGCCATTTCAGCAAGTAAAATCTTAACCTTCTGTTCATTCAAATATTGCCATCCATAGGATCTGATCTCTCTTCAATTACTTTTTGTTCCATTGCATAGATTTCTTTGAGGCTTATCAGGCCTCTTTTGTAAATCCATAAAAGGACATTGTCCAAGACATTTTCTTGATTCATCATTTGCATTTTCCCTTTAATTTTTAAGCCAGCTTCTTTGGTATATCCAGTAAAAAATCCTTATCCAGGTCATTATCTTGGCCTGCCACTTGTGTTTCTACTTTAAATATCTTTCCTGCATTTGAATGTACACTTTAAAAAAATATTTCTGATTCCACTATTTCTGAATAAAGCAGGGTTATGCAAGAAGGAATCTGTCATTCTTTCTTTAATATCTTCTTTAAACATAGTCAATCCATAAAGCAGACATGGTTACTGATAGTTTTGGTGTGTGGCTATTAATTTCTGGCCTCCTTCTTCAAATATCTCCTTTATATTTCAACTGTTACAGTGTTTTGTGTCATTATGTACATGCCAGTCTGAAACAAAAGCAAAAGCAGTTTTTTTTTCTTTCTTCCTGAAATATTCTGTCCATAGAATAAATCTGAACATGGCCTAACTTTGAATCAGATCAAGCCTGAAACATGTACTGTAGCAAGTCTATCTTGCTTCTGACTATCTTTGGAATATTAGCCTGAAGTTCATTGAGGCATCTAGCAGCTTCTCTTCAACTTCAGTTTCCATGCTTTAGTTTATCATCTTCTCTACTTGGTAACAAAAACCTTAATAGGTTTCTGAGCTTCTGGTAGGTGTCTTTGTTTAAACTTTTGGATTTCTTGCTAACTGATTCATGTTTATGACCAGACCTGGCCCTATGGTATGTAGCAGATAGTTTGAGATACTTAGCCACATAGGATTTAACCTAGAGATCCTATCATTGGCATTATCACCTAGTTCTCACTGACTGTGGGACAATCTCTGTGATTACTATTATATTTGATCTTTCTGTGTTTGGAATAAACCTGCTACACAGGAAGCAAAAGCATATACAATATGTTGTTAAAACTATAAATCCCAGCTCAATTGTGCAAGTACCCTTTATATAATTCAGGAGAGCTAGAATCAGCTGCTCCTTCTTAGAAAGTTATTTGTTTAATACTGCTTCTGCATGGCTCTAGCAAATCTGAGAAAAATCTGGACAACAGGTTAAACTGGTGAGATACAAACAAAGAAAAGATATTGCCAAATTGTAAATCCCAACAGCATTGGCCAGGCTGTTGAATGTTGAGAGATGCAACAGTATCCGGAAGACCAGATATCAGGTACTTCTTCCTTGAGTTATGTATGCTAGAAAATCTCAATAGATGCAGCCTCTGTTGGTACAAAGATTCATGATATTTTGGCCCCCTCTTTATCCTCAGCATCTTATAACTTGTGGCCAGTGGGTTGTTTTTTGTGTTTCCTTTGATGGCTAACAGCCACTGATATGTCTATTCTCCACAAATTTGTCATGCCTTTTTTAAAGCCATTATATTATGATTAATAATAAATAATCTGGCTGCATAATTTATAAAGGCATTTAAGTTAGGGCTGGTTGCCACATTTCATGGCCATGGATTCCATAAGTTAATTATGCAGTGTGTTGATGGAAGATGAAGCTTTAATGCTAAAGCTCATGGTGACAGCATTAGCAGTGTCTTTTTCCTCCTTTGAATACAAAATAAACACAAAGGCACTCTATTAAGTTTTCTTTGAAATTCCCACATTATTTGAATTATTTTTCCTATTTATAAAAGGTAAAGGTTTCCCCTGTCAGCTGTGGCCAACTCTAGGGGGTGGTGATTATTTCCATTTCATAGCTAAAGAGCCAGCATTATCCAAAGATGCTCCTGTGGCCGGCATGACTATATGCCAAGGTTCATGGATGCTGTTACCTTTCCCACCAAAGGTGGTACCATTTACCTACTTGCATTTTTACATGTTTCAAACTTCTAGGTTAGCAGGAGCTAGGCAGACAACAGGAACTCACCCTGTTTACACAGTGGCATTTGTGTCTTGAATTCAAGCTGCTGACCTTCCAGTCAACAGCCCAGTGTCTTAACTGGTCATGCCACCATGTGTCCTTCTCTGCCTGTACTTGGCTTTTTATACACCTGGGTTGAATATTGATCAATTTAAATACTGCATTACAAAAAGTGTATCTTTTTATCTCATGAGGAAGCATACTCATGAGGAAAACTATAGTAAAACCTTAGCTTCTTAAATACTTCCTATTTTTAATTTATGACAGGAAATATGCAGATTAAATGCAAAAATAAAGTTTCCTGCTACATCTTGTCTATGCATATATAAGTTCTGATACCTCTTATATGTATCCTGATAGAGATGTTAAGATTCTGCTGAAACTGAATTTACTAATAATTAAATTTAACATATGTACATATCACCATCCCTTATATAAAGTATGTTTGAATAAATACATACTACAAATAGACAGTAAAACCTTTAAAATCAATGCATGTTTCATTAATTTCCATAGGACTGACTTTAAAGTGACTGTAGCTAAAATCTGTTGGATTATTACCATATACTTTTAAGTCCTATTGAGTTCAATGAAACAAAAGAAGTGTCACAATTCAATCTGTTTAATAATCAGAAGTAAATCTTTATTGAATTTATTCAATAGTATACTTAGGATTTTATCAATCACACTTCAGTGATTTTTGTTTCCAATACAATCTTTGACCTGATTTATCAAAAAATGGTGCCTATATTGGGATTTCATAATTTTCAGTAAAGTCAGTCTGGGGAAGTTTCTTTCTTTATATGTTATATCTTCAGGTAACTTTACTATAAGATACATATTATTAGGTTTTAGAAATATATATGCTTGCCCTGGAATAGATTATTATGAAGAACCCGTCAGTGTTATCTCAATAAATTTTTGTTTAGCTAACAGATCAATGATTCAGATTAAGGTAAACCTAGATGAATCTAATTCCATGTATGTACTGACTGCTCCAGCTCCAACCTAAATTATTTCCAGAGTTGAACAATTCGGAGATGGTAAGACTGGATTTCTAAATGTCTCTAACTGCAAGAAGCACTTGGCAGGGGGTTTTAGGTGACTGCCCTCAATCGTAGCAAATGAGACACACAATGCACATTTCATTGTATGTATAATTTCCCAGAGTTGATCCATGCCTTCCATAAAGAATATGAGAAGCAAATTTAAAGGCCATTTGGGTGACAGGAATGGGAAAATTCTGTAGACAGAGAGGGTTAAGTTTGTTTGTTTGTTTTTATGACATGGCTACCTCTGCATAAATTTGGTCATCAAATATTCTGGTAGGCCAAATCACAAATATTTAAGCACTGCTTTAAATCCCAAGGATTTATACTATATTTAGAATTATATTTCAATACTGCTTTCAGAAATGAGAAATTGTAAATTATTTTTGAAGTAAAGAACATTTTATATCTTGAATATTTCTAATATTGTAGAATGAAAATGTTATGATAGTCTAATTAGAATATACACAATAGTTCCTCTTTCACAATTGCAAGTGGGCTCAAAATGAATCAGCTGCATAAATGCACTGAACTGTCCTATTTTATTAAAATTAAAATTTGAAACAGGATCTGATGCTCTCTCAAAAAAATGGAGAAATGATAAAAAAATCCAGACTAAAATTCTATTAAATCTCAAAATAGACCATTGGATTTTCCTTCATTGATAGAGTTAAAGGCATTGACATTTCTTCTTTTTCATCAAAAATTTTCAAAAAAACTTTTGGCAAAGAATAGAGGTGCCATTCCTGGAAGCAACTGTCAACTCAAAGTATATTCAAACATTTATAAATGTACCTTTTTGAATTACATTATGAACATTCAGTTTTTGAATGTAAGTAACAGAACTGAGTACCTATGTTTGTTGCTCCTTCAGTAATGGATCATTTGGCCTATGTACTAGGTAGCAAAACAGATAATTATAAGAATCATCATCTTGGAGACTAAATTTTTAAGTTATATTGCTGCTTCACAATGATGTATCAGCTATCTTCCCTTCCCTTTCCTTCCCTTGGTAAAGGACAAAAATGGTAGTACCTAACAGAAGCAAAAAAGATTAAAAAGAGAAGGCAAGAATATACAGAAGATCTGTACAAGAAAGATCTAAATGTGGTGTGGTTGCTGATCTAGAGCCAGTGATCCTGGAGTGTGAAATCAAGTGGGCCTTAGGAAACATTACTAACAACAAAGCTAGTGGAGGTGACAGTATTCCAGCTGAACTATTTAAAATCCTAAAAGATGATGCTGTTAAAGTGCTGCACTCAGTATGCCAGCGAATTTGGAAAACTCAACAGTGGCCATGGGAATGAAAAAGGTCAGATTATATTCCAATCCAAAAAGAAGGGCATTGCCAAAGTATTCAAATTACCATACAATTGCAATAATTTCACATGCTAGCAAGTTTATGCACAAAATACTACAAGCTAGACTTCAGCAGTATGTGAACTGAGAACTACCTGAAGTACAAACTAGATTATGAAGAGGCAGAGGAATTAGAGATTAAATTGCCAACATTCATTGGATCATGGAAAAAGCAAGGGAGTTCCAGAAAAAATCTTTTTCTGCTTTATTGTCTATGCTAAAGGCTTTATTGTGTGGCTCACAATAAAATATGGCAAATTCTTAAAGAGATGGGAATACCAGACCACCTAACCTGTCTCCTGAGAAACTTGTATGCTAGTAAGAAGCAACAGTTCAAACTGGACATGGAACAATGGATTGGTTCAAAATCGGGAAAGGAATCACCATACTTATTTAACTTATAGGCAGAGTACATTATGCTCAACGCCAGGCTGTGTAGATCACCAGCTGGAATTAAGACTGCCAGAAGAAATAAAAACTTCAGATGTAAGATTCAAACTATCATCATGTATAGATGATACCATTCTAATGGCAGAAAGTGAAGAAGCACTAAAGAGCCTCTTGATGAAAGTGAAAGAGGAAGAGTGCAAAAGCTGGTCTGAAACTCAACATTAAAAAAAACTAAGATCCTGGCAACCGGTCCCATCACTTCCTGGTAAATAGGAGGAGACAAAATGGACGCAGTGGAAGATTTTACCTTCTTGGGCTCCAAGATCACTGCAGATGGTGACTTCACCATGAAATTAAAGGACACTTGCTCCTTGGGCAGAAAGCTATGGCAAATCTAGACAGCATATTAAAATGCAGAGACATCACCTTTCTGACAAATGTCTGTATAGTCAAGGCTATGGTTTTCCAAGTAGTAAGGTATGGCTGTGAGAGTTAGACCAGAAGGAAGGCTGAGTGTTGAAGAATTGATGCCTTCAAATTTTGGTGCTGGAGAAGACTCTTGAGATTCTCTTTAATTGCAAGAAGATCAATCAATCCTACAGAAAATCAACCTTGACTGTTCATTAGAAGTAGAGATACTGAAGCTGAAGCTCAAATATTTTGGCCACCTAATGTGAAGAGAGGGCTCATTGGGAAGAATGTGATGCTGGGAAAGATTGAAGGCAAAAGGAGAAAGGATGGCAGAGGATGAGATGGTTAGGTAGCATAGTAAGTGTGATGAGAGTGGGTATGGGTGGACTCCAGGAGGCAGTGCAGGACATGGAGGCCTGACGTGCTGCAGTCTGTGGGGTTGCAAAGAGTCAGACATGACTACGTGACTGAACAACAACAATTGGGTGGGAAAAAAAATAAAACCAATTGAAAAATATAGTGAAAAGCAAATATAATAAATGAAGGTAGGAATATACCATGGCTGATACATTTACAAATTGATGGAAGTATAAAAAGTAATTTCAAGAAAGGAGGAACTTTAAGAAAGATGACAGAATTTGAAACACTTATTGAAAACCAACGTTGAAAAGAAAGACATTGAAATATTCAGAAAATACCAATAAAATTTGAACTGAAATGACAAATACGTTTATTAGGTATAATTCCAGAAAATATAAACAAGAAATATTGCAATTCCAGAAAAAACAAACAAGAAATATTGCAATTTTCTAGCAGCAAGAACTGCCAGCTGCAAGAACAAATTTGACTTAACATTGCAAAATAGGAACTTTGCCGATGAGAGGAGATTGGGAGACCAAAATCAGACTATTGGCAAAATTGATACTACATATCAATAATAGAACTCTAAGCTCCTACTTAAGGTTAAGCAAAAACTTAAGCAAAATGGTCGTAAAAATGTTAGTGGATGGCATATCAATTTAATTAATAAATACTAACAAATATCAACAAAAATCTTTAATGTTTAATATGAAGCATATATATCTACATTACAGCTAGCAATTGGAGAAATAAATGGACCATTTTCCCATCATGTTTTTATTTATGCTTAGCAGTTGCTTTTTTCTGTTATTCAACTTTTAGGAAATGAGGAACTCTGTTTTTTTTAGTATTTTAGCGTTCTTATTCTAACAATTAAAAAGTGAAGCAAGGACAATAAATACAAGTCCTGAGGTATCTTACAAACTGCCCACAGTTCTAAATGCACACCTAACAACCCAGTCCTAATGCTGGTGGGAAAAGGAAGATTATCATGGTTTTCCCAAAGGCTAACAGCATCAAGGCCAACCAAGGGAAAAGGAATGATCCATGTTTCTGAAGTTTGAAGAAAACTGCATCTACCAATATGTGCTGTAGCTTTACCAAAATTCAGTTTGGAACTGACAATGCCAAAGGTGTACTATACCATATAAAATCAGTTTATGTATGCCAGCCACAGTTTCGAAAAGTTAAAAGAGTAAATAAAGTTTACATCCACTTGTTTAAAATATGTACAATTATTTTTCTCTGCTCTCTGTTTTCAAGACTAATGTTGCTGGCATAGCAGGGAAATGCCTCCCTCTTAAATTCTATTTATTTACTTATTTTTTGCTAGGGTATATCACACTCAGAATTCTTTGAGGCTTTTTGAGATGTTCTCCTTGAACATATGGCTTCAAACAAAACTTCTGTCTGTTTTAACAGATGTATCTAACTATAGGTGTACTGCTTTTTTGTAGGTATAGTGCACATAGTTTTAATAATTGTGCTGTCTTTCTGACAGTTCATTATAGAGTTTAAGGCATCATGCTAGAAAGTTGGAGACTGTGACTTCTAGTACCACCTTAGGCACGAAGACTTAGGCCAGTAATTCTCTCTCAGGCTTGGGAAGGAGGCAATGGCAAACCACTTCTGAAAACATCTGCTTCTTAGGTATCACAGTTTATATCTAAACTAAGAATTATGATTAATATTGAAATAAGCCAGGATTCTTATCAAATGTAACAAGAGTGTATGGTAAGTTTAGACATGGGAATCAATAGTTCTTATAACCTGTTGTACATTAGAAATACACTAGAAAGTGGAGGGAAAGGTACTTAAGCTCAACATCTGAACACATTTGTTTGAATAATCCTAAATCAAGAATAGGAGATTTCTACTTTGTGGGACCAACTTACCCCATGCTGTTTTTCACTACATTGTAATTTCTGCCTAGCATCTTCCAGCGCAGCAAGAGCAAGAGAATGGCTATAACTCAATGTTAGCATATATGACAGAATAGTTCTGGTGGAAAAAATGTTTTCTCATCCCATTAGGTTTTTGTACTCCTAATCTTCTGGTAATTGAGAAGTGAGTTGCATTTAGAGCTTAATTTAGAATCTGACCCAGAATTTTTAGATTATTAGTCAAGCATTATTGTGGGCCTCCTGGACATGGAGGAATTGGAGTGCACAAATTCTACAATGATTCTTGGCAAACTTTTTGACTGCTTCATGCAAAATGAAAATGCCATGGTAGGTTGGTAGTCTCTTAGACATCTACAGAAGCTGGAAAAGTTAAAACTGCATGTCTAGTCCCCTGTTTCTTTATGGCTTGGAGATACTGTAAAAAATTATGAAAGTGAATATTAACTTTCCCTTTAGATGACTGAAACCAACACTATCCATAAGCATTGGATAGACTATACAGTAGCAAAATTAACTTATAAATAATATGGTACCATAATTTTATTTAAATTTTTAATCTTATTGATACTTTAATCTGAAAATTGATAATATGTTTCAAGACTTGCAAGTTAGTACATTCTTAACAGGTTCATCTTTAAAACAGTCATTAAAGAATCTTGCATCATATTGAATTAGACTAAGAGGCTTTCATATAATTTATTATTTGATTTGCTTGATTAATGAGCCTAGATTCCATATTGATATGATAAAAATCAAGTTCTCCTACAGATCCATTATGCACTTAAATTTTGAGGCACTATTGAATGCTCTCAAGTTTTCTCTCAGTGGACCATCAAATCGAAGACTGTTAGTAGGAGTGATCTGATATATTTGTAGATGATTCCTTTAATGTAGTTTAAAATGTCAGAAACAGTATACAATTAAAGGAACTAAGACATAAAAATATTTTAGTTTCAGGATACCAGATAGGATTAAAGTGAATATATTGACAATTGTAGTGATTCATCTCTACTATCACTTTCATTTGGAAAAAATGTCATAAGTTATTATTGTTTAAAGGCAGGTTTTCACTAGAAAAATATATTCTGTATGTTAAGTGTTTTATTCTAGATGAGAGAAAAGTGCATTTGTGTGAAATGTGCATTCTGGAAAATGTGGTATGTCTTCGGGGCACGACTAGTTTTTTTAAATATAATTCCATATAATATGGGCTGTAATAGTTTCAGCAAAATTAGTTAAAATATAAGTTTAACAGCTGTAGCCAGCTATATGACAAAACTTTTCTAAAGCTTGTAATGACTTCGAAAACGAAACAAAATACAAAAATATATAGTTTTTCAAAGTGAATTATTTACTTACAAGTCACTTTTATAAAAGTACTTTCTGTCATATTTAATTTATTTTAAAATATAAGTTTTAGGATTCTACTAAAATGTTCATTTGTATGATATAGTGGAATCTTTTATGATAAAGACTGAATTATTCTGAAATATCTTCCAGTATGCAGTAGTTCCAACTCATGGTGTTGTCACTTGATCTAATAAGATATTACTGAATTACTAAAATATCAACCTAAGAGTGGGGACAGGGTTACAATGAATTGTCCATGACAGATGTATGATCTGGTTCCTAAGTCATTGCAGTCAATAAATGTAACTGAAATACCAAACTTCCTAGCCTGAGGCACAATTCCTTAAAACCGGTACAAATACGCTTTTCCAACAAACCAAGAGGCGACTCTACACATGGACATCACCAGATGGTCAATACCGAAATCAGATTGATTATATTCTTTGCAGCCAA
>JANHZU010006093.1:275990-302346 GCA_032468055.1 Acrochordus granulatus | reverse complement strand
CTCTCACGGAATTACATTTAAAAATATGTGGTGTTTATGGCTCTCTCAGCCAAAAAGGTTCCCGACCCCTGTTTTAAACCTTTTAAGCTAACCAGAATTATGTATGAACAGGTGGCCATAAAAATGAATGAATGAATGAGTCTTGCCTATATTTAAGACTGTAATAAAGATAGATAGACACACAGACAGGTATCTGTGTGTGCACGCATGCACACAGAGATTCTCTTTCTACTTAATTCAAGGAAAATCTTAAAACTCTACAAGAGATCGTCATACAAAATGAAACTAGTCTCCCAGAAATAATAATATCTAGCCGTAGGATGCTAAATGCCAACAACACAAAAAGTATTAAATGTAAATTATTTTAAATTAGTTGTAAAACTTCAAGAAAACAATTAATAATTTAGTCGCTAAAAAGTCATGGGTCTTTCAAACATTTATTTAAGCTAAGTACTACATTATTAAATTATGGGAATTTTTACCTTCCACACTTTAACATCAATTAACAGTGTTACCCTGAAAAATTGAGAACTATAATTAGTTAGGAAATGCTTAACATGGCAAATGATGGTTTACAGTACATAGTCAAACAATACCTAGAGCCCAATATTAAATAAGAATATTCACCTCTTTGGGGAGCAAGGAAATAAAATCTCGTTGAAACTGGGGTTCGATCACTTGCATCATATGTTTCACTTGGGTAGGTTCACAACTATCAATCAATTCATCTAAGGCAAGCAACTTTTCCGGTCCACTCCAGCTCTGAGAAATACAAAATTACACTTACTTTTCATACTACTGTTTCAAAATACTGTAATTAGAAAAACTTTATAATATTTGAAAACTGTTGTAATAAATTCTTGAAGTGAATAATATATTTATTCCTATGTTATTTAATTACTTAAATTTATCGACTTCCCAACTCCAGTGGACTTAGGCAATTTACAAAGGTTTTAAAAAAAACACACAGCAAGAAATATTAAATCAATAGGTAGCCTAGATTAAAATATTCTGCTAACAAAACTCACAAAACAAAACATGGGTTATTAACAATGGTAAACATCAACCTAGGGCTGGGATTAGAGTCATGTTTTCAAAGCCTTCCGGAATACTAAAAAAATTACTAAAATTACGAAATTATTAAAACCTAACACATATGATTCAGAGAGCCAGTTTGGTGTAGTGGTTAAGGAATCAGGCAAAAAGCAGAAGTCTGTGAGTTCTAGTCCCACTTTAGCCACAAAGCGATCTTGGGCCCGTTATTTTCTCTCAGCCCTAGGAAGGAGGCAAGGGCAACCCACTTATAAAATCTTTATAAGTTTCCAGGCAGTTGCCAGGAGTCAAAAACTGACCCAAAGGCATATAAACAATAGGCATGGTTAGCAAAATGCAAACAAAAAACAGGTATGCAGTCATTTTTTAAAAGTTTCAAATAAAAAGAAAAATTAAAACATAAGTTCTACATTTATAGTTTTTAGCAATTATCTGCAAATGGATCAAGAAGTCACAGTGGCAGTCATAACCATATGATCCAAGCTACCCACCCCCAACCCCCAATTTTTAATTTAAATCTCATTTGGCTCTTATAGCTCTACATACATCTACCATTCTATAATCTTTTTAATTCCTATCTCTAAGGTTTTTCAACCAATAAACAAAATTTTATATTAGAAAAGATGACTTAATTTTGTAGTTATTTTTCTTTATATCTTTACCAATGGGCAGCATGACATTTGAATTTTAAATAATGTGCACATCTGCAAAAATAGATTAACAGCAATAATAAGTCTCACCTACCAGCTCATTTCATTCTGTATCAGTTGTTGTAGCTTCTAAGTCATCTTCAAAGTCTCACAAAGAGCTACAATTATACCATTATATGGTTTAAATGGCTAATATAATATCTATTTTAGCAAGTTAGCAATGAAAAATGCCACATATTTAATCTTTAAATTGTACTTCTTTAAACATGAGCCTGCAAATTATATTTACAAGCTTAGATTGTTATAATATATTATGATTTTATACGTATGCCTTCTTTCAATAATCAAAAAGTATAATTTGAGATTTAGGGATACATAATTTGCACGCTGACTGCAAACAAAGTCTTTCTTATAAGAAGACAGAAAATTATTTGAATAATATTTAAATCTCTGATATTTTATATGCTTGCTTTGACTGTATGAATATTGTATTGGCAATTAACTATCAATACCTGAACATGCAAGAAAGATATCACTGAAATTTTTACATTTATTATATATTCAAGAATCCCAAGAGATTTTGGGACTTCTGATGCCTTTGAAAAGCATTAAATGGGAACATGTTTCTTAAATTACATGGTATACTTATATGTTTGTGAGCCTAAAATGTGATCAGAGGCTAATCTAAATTCTAGTTAATAATGTGATTCTTATTAAACAATCTTGTTAAATAATAAACACAAAACAATGAACTGTGTCAAGTCTTCATTGAACATACTGAACTAACATTCACTGTTTTGTTACAAAACATACAGTCTTAGGCCACCATTAGATTTGTTGTTTTAGCAATGGTATAATGACCATATATAATTATGTCTCAGTTTCTTTATTAGAATACAACCTACTGTAGGAAATACAGGAAATGTGTTTGAATTTTTAAAAACAGAAAAAAGCAGAAAAAACACTATTTAATACTAACTTTTGACACTGGGGGTACGGTGAAGTGCCTTAATGACACTGAATTTGTCGACCAGGAATGGCCAACATCACAAGAATTCAAGTTGAAGTACCATGTGACCGAGTGAGCTCCCACCTAGCAGTTCAAAACCATGCAATATTGTGAGTAGATAAATGGGTACCACTCCAGTGGGAAAAAGCTAGCTACGATCATGAGGAAGAGCAGGAGCCAGCACTGGACCTGCCTGGATGCGAAACCCTGGAT
Organism: Acrochordus granulatus; assembly: GCA_032468055.1. Classification (NCBI taxonomy): domain Eukaryota; kingdom Metazoa; phylum Chordata; class Lepidosauria; order Squamata; family Acrochordidae; genus Acrochordus; species Acrochordus granulatus. The sequence goes on along the minus strand of JANHZU010006093.1, from coordinate 299,421 downwards.
GAGTCAACAACCCAAATGCTGCGAGCCAGCTGGTACAAGCTAGTTCTTCCCCCGTGGAGCAAGCACAAACTAGCACACAGGCTGCCAGGACCACTGTAATATAGCATTGTGGATATCCCTAAAAATAAAAAATTAGCTAAGTTTTCCCTGATAAAGCCATTGTGTTTTTTAAATTTTGTGTACATATTTCTTGTATTTCCTGTCTGAATCTTAATACAGAGACCAAAAATATAATTATGGATGTTCATTAAACGTTTACTAAAACAAAATGGGTGGTGGCCTAAAATTTTTGCACAGTACTGTATATGCAGTTTAGATTTAATAACCGATTGCATGACCTTTATTGGAAATGACTTCAATCAAATGTTTCCAGTACTTATAAATACAAACCTACATGACTTGGAGAAACTGTACTTTGGTATTTTTCTTTAGATAATTGCTTCAAATTACTGGACAAATTTCAAATGGGTTAAATCAAGGTTTACCCATTCCAAAATGTAAAATTTCTTCAGCTTTAACATTCTATTGTAAATTTGTATATTTAAAGTATCTGTTTATTTACATCCATATTTAAGCTGCAGCTGATACTGAACTTGGACTATTAAAAAACCCTCTATATAGGGCAGTTTTTGGAAATGCAAGTGGTCCAGAATGTAGGAGCCATAGAGTTTTGGGTAGTGATCCCATCACTACAAAATAACATCCATTTCCAAATCACTGTACAAGTTACCATTAGGCTTCTGGCCCAATTCAAATTCCTGCTTGTCACCAAAGAAGTGTACATGTATGCTGTAGCAATTGAATGTATCTGTTCTGAACAAGAGTGCTAGAGAATCCACCCAGCTCAAGCCCCCAAGTCACATTATGGTCTAGAAGGTGCTTCCCCTAGTACATAACATACATCTGTACTACGTGTATTTTATGTTTTATTTTGTTCTTTTCTGTATTTCTTACTTTATTGTACATCACTCAGAACCTTGTGACCAGTGCAGCCTATAACTATTGCAAACAAACAAATACTTCTTCATACCAAACACAATCTCTGGCTTTGTTTGAATAATTAGAAGCAAAAATATTTTATTTTGAGAATCCAAGTTTTTGTTTTCATGTACAATACTGTGTCTTGGTTCTTCACCTTTTTAAAAAATGTATTTATACCAAGAAAGTTGTAGATTTTTAGAAAGCTGAAATTGTTATGTGAGACATTTTACAACACATCTAGGGAATCACAGCATGCATGAAGTTTTAATAATATGCATTTTCGCTCTTGAATAATATGCATGTTCGTTGTTTGACTATATATTTTTAAAAATACATATTTTTGAAACCATACAATGTAGCTTATTTAAGAAATATTAATTTTGTTACTATTATTCACATATAGTTTTATAATAGTTCAAGATGCAATAAGATGATAATGGTCGTTTTATTGTATTTTAGGCATCATGCTATATGTAAATAGCTGCTAATAAGTTATATTACATGCTGTATTGAATATTTAATAGCAATAACTATATTCAATTACGTAACAGAAAGAACAAAAATATTAGAAATTACAACATGCTAATTTCTACTGAAGAATGTTATTGCATTTAATCTATTTTAAACCACTACTACACGTAAGGGTTTCTATATAAAGTGTTTTGTAAATTCTCTTTTTAATATATGAAATATTTCAAAATAGAAATATTTCCATTCATAATTAAGAACTATAAAACTTTATCCTCTGTGACTGATTATGTGCAATCAAGTCAGCATTAACACTTAGCACCCACATAACACAGATTTTCTCCATGATAATCTGTCTTTAATGTGGTCCTTCAGGTCTCCCAATATTGCACCATCACCAATGTAACTGAGTCCATCCACCAATGGTACTTGGCCTTTATAAACATATTTAATTAATTCCAGAATAATATGTACTGGTATTTGTTTTGTATTTTAATATTTTCTTTGAAATTTAATAAAGATATTATAAGATTGGAATAAAAAAGAAACAGCAGAATATATAGAACATACAGAGTATTAGTCTTTATTATTTCAAAGAAAAGAGAAAAAAGTAAATTGGTGTAATCTTGTAGTGAAATATTCTGAATTTATTCTAATAGTTTTTCCTCAATTCACAAAAAGGTACTCTGAATTATTCAAATAGTTAAAGAAATTTATTATTACCTGAAACATCTTCAGCCATTCTTGAAGTCCAGTTGGCGGTTGGATAGATGTAATGCGGCGGCGTTGCTGCCCTTGACCATTGGCTGCTCTCAGATCTCCAAAAGTAGTAGGTGTTGCTGAGCAAGGCACAAGCCCAGTAGTGCTATGGCAGGGAGAATGATTAATTCAGATTCCAGAAATATTTACCTCTATGAAATATGTTTCCATTAACAAACTCAATTCCAATTACTTAAGCAAATTTCATCATTATTAGTACATCTTACCAAATGCTGTTTCCTTTACAAATTCAGTCTTTGGATATTTTTCAAGCCTATGAAACTTCTAAAAGGCTGTTAGTTAAATACTATAAAATTACCAAAACCTGGAGTCAAGTTTAGCCTAAGATTGAAAGAAAGAATGCTTTCCAAAGCTGTAATGGTCAATCTGAGATATTACTTTAGATGCATCAGGGCTTACACTGAGTCATTAATACTTTTGATCTGATATTTTTGAGATTGAATTAAGTAGTTAAATTACTTTAAATTCTACAATTCCTGGTTTTTATATACCACTTTATAGTCACCTGGACACTGTCAGGTAATATGTTGAATCTTAGCCATAAAACTTCCAAGTGAATTCATGTGGAAAGTGCTAACAGAAATTGAGCAAAAATACAGGCACTATGAAATAAAAGGGAGCAGCACTATATTCATATGAAACTTAATTTTTCAAACCTTCCCCCCAGATGCACATTAAAAGGCAAAAGCAAAGCAGTTCCTCCCCAAAAACTTGTAAAACACATCAGGAAGAATTAGTACACCCAGTAATCAAAGAAAATGACACTCCTTTGAAAATGGAGAGGTAAAGAGAGCAAGGAGTACTCCAGTTGAGAATTTTACAGCTTGCTGTATTCTGGGAAAGACATAAAGGGATGACAATACACCCAGAGTAGAAACATTTCTGCTGAGAAATAATAATGCACCAACGTTTTATTATACCTTTGCTTGTGAATAATTAATGTGCAAGTGCTACTGCAACCCTCACTTGAAAACATTCATCATTACCTAACTGGACTTCTGATTATTCAACATTCTTTTACTTTCTTCCCTTTATAGCCATCTACATCTGTTCTGGGTTGTCTATTAGTAGAAGTAGAAAATGAATGTCTAGCAAACCACATTAGTATCTGAGAGCAGCTGCATTTTTAATATTTGAAATTATTTATACAAATATTAATCAAAACATCTAAAAATAAAATTTTAATCATCTTCCAAATTAAAAATATTAAAAACTAGAGATTGGAAAATATTCAAATTTTAAAATAATTTCAACAATCAGTATGTTATTAATTACAAGCATATCGCATATGGACTTGCCTATGAACAGATTAAATTATGACAAATACTTTAGTTCACAAAACGTCTGAATAGCAATAATATTTGCTTAAAAATTCTAGGTTTGAACACATAGTATTTGTAATCAGTGCATTTGTTACTAAAAAAGTAAAGGTAAAGGTTTCCCCTTTCAATCATGTCTGATTCTAGGGGGCAGTGCTCATCTCCATTTCATGGCCAAAGAGTCAGAGTCAGATGCTTCCATGGTCATGTGACCAGGATGAGGTCACATCTATAGACCGAGGTACACAGACCACTATTACCTTTACACCAATTTAGGCAATACCTATTTATGCACTTTCATATTGCATGCTTTCGAACTTCTAGGTTGGCAGGAGCTGTGGTGAATAATGAGAGCTCACCCCAATATGTGGTGCCTGGGTCTTGAACTTGGGCTGTTGACCTTCCAGCTGGCAAGCCCAACATCTTAATCCCTAGGCCACATACATTGGAATAATTAGCAGCTAACTTATTTCCTTTTGAAACTGTGAATGATTGGAAGGCTACAGATTTGAAAAACATTGGTGTGTGAATACTGAAATGTGTTTAAAAGTAAAATGGAGGTATAGTTTTCTTTGTACAATTCCTAGTATTTTCAATTAGAAGGACTTCAGGAAGTAAGGCTATAAAAAAACCTTCTGTTTCAGAGAATATAGTTGAGAACATACTCTAGATTGAATGTTTTAATTAACTGATGCAGCATACAAGATAGCTTTTATATACTGAATCAGTTAATAACAGCATTATTTTATCATTTTTCATAACATTCTTCGATTGAAAACAAATTTGGGATCTAACTTCTACTAAGAATTGCATTACAGCACAAATTATTTAATTTTTCATAGTGTAAAATATTTGATAAGTTTCCTCTTAAGATTATATATAGAACTCATTTTTATTATATGACTATAACTATTCTTTTCACTTGGTGTAATAAAGTGCTAATATTGAACAAATTTCTGATTACATGGATATAGGTTATTAAATGATGTGAAATCAGTTCCAAATCTTCTCACTGTAATCTGAATCCAAAACAATCTCAAGGAGCTTATAGTAATATTGTCTTCAAAAATACATTGTTTTATAGGAATGTCTATATTATTTCCCCAAAATTAATTTAGAACTAATTAGGTTAAAATATATTGAGAATTTCTCATATCCTTAATGTTTCTCGTATTAATATACTCTTGATATAAACCCAGAGTCATGCTTTTGAGATGTTCGGCCATGCAAATATGATAAAATATTTTTATTTCTTAGAGTTAACAATGTTAAACACATAATTGTGAATAACATATAAATGAATATGTTTCAATTCATAAGCGTTTAGAAAGGAGTTTATATCAAGATAGTAGATAAATAGCCTATTAAAGCAAGTTTTACAGTGATGCAGATTTGTATATAACAAAATGCAGCAGAACTATATTTAGTTGTTATGGCAACCAGTTAGTAGTAAAGCTGAACTGAATGCACTGATATTGAAATTTCTGGCCAAAAGAAATTAAAGGGTTGATAAACTGACAAGCAATCTCATGATGAATGTATGTTGCTCTAATTTATAAATGGAACTCCACACTCTGATATGGTTATAATTCAGTGAGCCAGGAAGTATGCTATTGCATGCAAGAATGTTATGTCATGATTAATATCAGATAAACTATCAATTCTATATTCCAAACACTCCAATAAACGGATAAATATCCTGTCCCATAAGTTTCTTTGCAGGGAGTAGTATTATTAAAGCCTTATAGAACCTATTATTTCTAATTCAGAATTAAAATATTTCTACACTTAAGAATTAAATGTCAAATTTTAGTCTTATGAAGAGAGAACTGAATTTTGGGTTGGGTATAAACCCAAATATGAAATAGGTATCTGAACAGAAGATAATAAATTATCTGAAACAGATGACAGTTTATTACACCAAATTACCTTGTATATTCTGAGACTTTACAGGGTTTCTTTCCCAGTGAGAAAGAACGGACCTCAGAGCCATGGTCTAACTTTCTTTTCATCTGTGGAATGGGACAAAGAAAAACATGTTAGCTTACCACCTTAAGTTAGCGCTATAATAAACAGGGTGATATTTTCTTTTATAGCACTTTGAACACCACTTTGCTTTATAGTTAAAAAAGTAGAACAGAAATATTGCAATAGCTCAATAATCTTCTGTACAATCCTGTGCCATAGTCATTGGGTTTCCAGAATACCTGCTCTATTTATTTCTACACACTAGTTCACTATAATTCATCTTCTATAATATGGTTACACAGGTTTACAAATATTAGTTTTTTAAGTTGCTTAGAATGAAAAAAAATGCTTAAAATGCAAAGGAGAGATTCCTTTTCAATAACTTTTGGAAAAGGTTTAAAATTCTGGTTTTCTCCCAGGCCTTAGAATAGGATGGTTATGGAAGCCTTTTAGTTTTTTGGTCATCTGTATACTTTCATATTGCTTTTTTCCTATTTATTTTTAAGTGTAAATTGCCCAGAACTGTTGAAGAATCAAGTGGCCTGAAACTGATTGAATAAATATGTTTTTGCATAATTGAGAACATTTTATGAAAAAGAACCAGGGACATTAAACTACTTTTCTGTGAGAGTTTCCTTGAATTTCTAACTCCTGACAGATTTAATAAAACTATTTTTTTCTAATGAGAATAATGTATGGGGGGGTGAGATTGTGAGTGCATGAAGCTTACTTGTGTTCCCATTACCAACCATAGAATTTTTTAAAATATTTTTTCCCAAACACATCTTCTAAAAAAATTATACCTAACAATAGCCATATTAGATCAAACAAATAAGCTAACTCTTAGTACATTCAGTGATTTTAAAAACTGCTAGGCAAGAAATTGAACTTAAAATTGTATGCAAGAATTTTATAAAATACAGTTTCATTACTGTGTGCAATTGCTTATTTCAGAGTTTCATTACTGTGTGAAACGGATTATAAACAAAATCTATTTATAATGCATACTTTTTAGATTTGACCAATGCATCTCCTACACTGCTAAGTAGCATTATATACTTGAGCAAAAAAAATTTGAATTTGATTATTTTTATTGTAGATTTTTCATAATATGTTTTAAATAATTGTTACTGTATCAATACTAATTATCCCATCTGTTTTTGAAAATGTCTTTTATAACATCCAAGATACACTGCCCTTCAACACAAATTACGTTTATTTTTTTTATTAAACGGATATGCACTAATTATTGAGCTGGAACTGATACTTTGGGCTGGTACTTTGGTAATGATACCAAAGATACAGTAACATTTTCAAAGATTTTAAAATCTATTTAAAATCCATTCACACTATGTATTACATTTTATTTTGAACAATACTCTATGTAAATTGCTATGTTTTTTCATTTCACTTTTTCAGTAATGAAGCTATTCTTATGATTAACCTATCATTATGCCTCTGGCTCATATGGGATAGAACTCTTCCATGTTACCGTACAGAACTAAAAACCAAAATGCGAAAACAACCTTCATTGCAAGCCTGCCTCTTTCTTTAAAACAAGACACAGAATAACACAAACCATATTTTTAATCCATGTGCAGAAGAATAAGAAAACCACTGGAAAAGGATTCCTTATATTACTATTGACTGGCCCCCACATTAACATCAACTTGTTTATTCAGGAAAAAAATGTTTTCAATCTTTAATATGATTTTCCAATAGCATGATATAAAAAGGCATTCACAAAAAAAATTCTTCAGGAAAATTTTGGAAGTCAGAGCTGTAAAATCAACTCCCACTTTAAACCAAGTTTATTGTCTCCAAAGTGCAGTATATATTCTAAACAGTTTCTATAGTTGCGAAAGAATATTATCAAACCCATTTTTCTCAGTATTTGTATTTAACTTTTTCTATCTCTGGTTAGTCTAGATTGTGAAATATGCAGTAGCTCTGCAATGCACACTGTATTAAAAAATGACCCTAATAAATTATCATGTATCATACTATACAGAAGTTTATTTGTTCAGAATAATCTAATATAGGGTTACTACACACTGTAAAATGTGATTCATAAATTCTCATGGAAGCATCTGCATCCTATAGCAAAGTATTACATAGTATCAGCATTATTATTTAAAAGAACAGATTCTGCAGCCTGCTTTCTGCACTGCTACTGGGAATGCACCAGGCACATCTTTAAATACCTCTATCTGGTGCAAATATTTACCAAGAAGCATAAGAACTATTCGCTTTCAAGGGCAGTTGGATCAGCAAAATAAAAATAAACTACTTCTGAGGAGAATACACGGAAGAGAATACGGAGGCAAGATCTAATTAAAAGCAGGCGTGAAGTGCTGAGCTGAATGAGAAGACCCATTTCAGTCGACGGCAAATAGTCTGATCTGCCTCTGGTTTCTCATGCAGATTTTAAAATAAAAGCATTTCGCATCCCACGGAGCCATTTCGTTATTTGCCTTTATCCAGCAGAGAGAATTTTAAGCATCCATCCACTCACTATAGGGAGGGGGGAACACGGAGATACTGCAGCCATCTACCATGATACGGGTTTTTCCTTCCTTCCTCCTCTCCTAACATACAGAATAATAACACCTTCTTCAAAAGCGCGCGAGTTACTCACTTTGTAAAAAATCATCTTTAAAGTGCCGTAGAAGCCCATGTTGTCGGTATTTTTTCCCTTCAAAGATTCTGTGCCCCCAAGTATCCGGCTGCTCGGAAGTCGTTGGCAGAATAAACCTTTTTCAGGTAGATATGTCACAGACTCTAATGTGGACATGCTCGGGCACGTCAGGAGAAGGAGACCGGGCAAAAGGAGCGGCGGCCAAACTCCGCCGCGAACCAACGGCAGCCCGCGACCGCGCAGCTTCTCCGGCCCGCAGCCAAGCGCAGGGCTCGCCGGGGAAGAACTTGAGGGGCAACGCGGCCGGGGGAGAGGATGGGAGGAGGCGCTGCCCAGCCGAAGCCTCGACGGAGCGGATTCCACCCACAGCGGCGCAGAGATCGGGTTACATCTTCCCTCACGCTGAGAATGGTGCAGTCCAAGTTTCAGCAATGCAGGCTGCACATCAATTACACGGTGCTCAGCTCCAAGGAGCCTGTGAGCATGGGAAGGACTTCGGGAGGAAATTAAAGCATCCCCGTGCCTTCCTCACATTGGCCACAGGGGCGGGGAACGCGGAAACTCCATCCTTCTGAGCCCCGTAATTTTTCTGCCTCGTTTTAAGCAAGCAGAATAGTACCGGCTACTTCAAAATTACCAGCTGCAGCAAACGAGTATATTTCCTCTTATTACAAGTCCACTGTGGCCCTCGGGCAAGCTGTCTGAACCTTTAAACCAAACCCTCCAATGGATTCAGAAAATGCTCTATAAAATGCAGTTAAGTGTATAATAATTCGAGATAAGTGTTCCTTTTGGTAGATAACCTCATTTTGTATTTGGGAAAAATATGTTATGTCGGAACATTTCATATTTGGCCCAATTGTATTATGCATCATCCCCGCACTAAAATATAAATATTAAGCTGCAATTCCAAAATGAGATAATGTAGTTCACCTTAAATCTGGCATGCTGAAAATTCTTTCGAATTGCTATCTGGTTAAAATTAAAATGAAAAATATTTATTCCATGACTTTCTATGGTAACTTGTTTGTACTACACATTTTTTCAAAAAATGTTTTTAAATCTGTATTCATTCTTTTGAGATATACTAATTGTAGCCTTTACTCAAAAAGTATGAAATTGCAGATGAATATGTGAAAATTGCTTAGAAACTAAATGAATCAACTTCTAGGAGTCATATGACCATTTCTCTTTCACCATTAGATACTTATGCCCCACAGTAGCCTGTTAAGGAGGGGCATTCAAAGGGTAGGCTTGCATTACTCTCTTCCCTCTGATTAAATTCTAATACTAGAAGTATAGCTCACAAATAAAAGGGAAAAAAATCTGTGTTACTTTCTTGAAATGTGTATCAACTCAGAACATGACACAATTCGAAGTTCTTGATTTCTTATGTTGATTTTGTTTAAGAGGAATGAACCAGTTTCCCTTCTTTGGATAACAATCTAAAACAATCATTGACAAAACCATGGTCATTGGTACTAAGAGCTAAGAGAAATGATCAAAACAGCAATTCTATAAGAGAAGAATAATTTATATTGCAGGGAGAGAAAAGCAGAACAACAGTACATGTTCTAGATGCACAAATGATCAGCAGAAGTTCACTAAATGAAGTAGAACGATCACATGTTCTGAACATGATGCTTTCTGTAGTGTTAAAACTGCAGTATGGCACTTGTGTGGAAGTATGTTCACAGTTTCCCCAGATGGCATTCTTGCCATTAACACAGTGTACTTTCCTTTCCTCTTAATGGAATATAAAACATTAAAAATGCTTTCATTTTTTAAAAATACTGCTTAATTTATCTAAGTCTATAATTTACTTGAAGATGGACTATAGACAGTTTGCCATTGCCTCCTTTCTTGGGCTGAGAGAAAGTGACTTGCCCAAGATCACCCCATTGGCTTTCTGTCTAAGGTAGAACTCATGGTCTCCCTCTTTCTAGCCTGATACCTGAACTGTACCAAACTGGCTCTCATAATTCTGTATAGAAAAAGGTTACCTATATTTATTGCAGTAAGCAGTAAGGCATACAGTATTGCATGTTTCTTCTCCCCTAATTACAATCTCATGAAGAGAGATAGTGGGATCATGCTTGCTGTTCTTCCCTGTGTTGGTCACATCACCTCTGCCAGCACCAATATCTTTGTATGTTGGAAATAAGATATGAAATATAAAGCTAGCTTATGTGACATCCTTTATAATTCAAAACCCTGATGTCAAACTTTCAAAGAAATATCCAATTTTGAAGTAATATTGGAAGATGAAGATCTTGTTTCCATATTCTTTCATATAAGAATTGGGAAAAGTTTAGAATTGGCCAGTTATCTATCTGTATGCATCCCAGGATGAACATGGGGCACCAATATATGTCTATAGATGCATATATATAGACTTTATCAATTGTAGAGCCAATTTACTATAGTGGTGTGCTAGTCTAAAAACCAGACCACTGTGAGTTCTAATCTTGTCTTAGGCATGAAAGCCAGCTTTGCAACTTTGGGCCACTACTCTCTCTCAGCCCATCCCTCTTCACAGCGTTATTTTACAGGGAAAATAGGAAAGGAATGAATTTTACATATGTTTGTCACCTTGACATACTTAAAAAGTAATAAAGATGGGATAAAAATCAAATAAATACATTCTGGCTAGAAAAATCTACTTAAAATATCACACAGTATCCACTTTAAAATAAACAGGTAGTTTAACATTTATAGATAAGAAGGAACTCAACAGTGGATGGGATACATTTCCAAGATTCAAACCATTTTAAAAGTTATAAAGTACAGTCCCTTTGTTTGTGAATTAGTGAGATGATACACTTGTAGGATTGTGAGAAAGTCTCAAACAAAATGTTTACTTTGACAAAATTGTTCTAAAACAGAAAAATCTAGTATGTCAGGGAATGATTTGGCCAGAACCTTCCTCTGTCCAACTGCCCAAGTGCAAATAAATGGTTAAAAATAAAACCTATATGTAGTCTGAATTATTACAATCCATACATAAACTTGCATTAAATATATATCACAAAAAATAGTAAATCAAGTTAGTGCACCTTGTCTAATTCTTGACACAGTTATTAGATACATTCTGCATCTGACTGGCACTGAAAACAACATTCAGTGAAGGTAAAAAATTAATACAGTACTATTTTAATCTTTACTTTTTTCAGATTTTTTTCCCCAAAAATATACTTCTACCTCTTTTCAAAATAGTTATATAGTATACTCTAAATGGAATCTTCTGTTTCATTTCTTATGACAAATTCTCCAAAACAGGTAGTATTCTGGGGAAAGCTAATATTAAATAAGACAATAAAATTATTACAATGAATCTAAACTCACATAGTAAAGGGGGAATAAATTAAAGTCTTATATTCCCATTTTACAGAAGGAATTGAGATGCCTAGATAAAAGATATGTAAATAACAACAAATTATTTTTAAAAGTAATAACTTTCCAGTAACAAAAATAAATAAATCAGGCATAAATAGGAATCAAGTGAGGATGAAGGGATCCAGCAGAATACTCTGAGCTGTTAGAGAAGGCAATCGGCTCCCTCAAGCTGCAACCTAAGTAAGTGCAGATGCTTTACACATACAAAATTTTAAATTGTTGAAAGAATAATTTTTAAAATTTAAAATAAGCAAATATAATATATTAATTATAAATTTTATATTATTATGAGAAGGAGGAGAGGAAAACCTATTAGGAAGTCAAAATCCAATACTAAGAAATTAATATTGAGTTCCACTCTATAATTTCTTAATTGCTGGTATCCTATGATAAAATAGTTGTTCCCATTATGCTGATATAGTGGAGAATTTCAAGAGCATGTAGGATAACATCTGACTTTTTTACACCTGCAGTGGTGGTTAATACCACCACTTACATATACACAGAGAAAGAAACTGATACTATATAGTATTTCATAGAAAGTACATTACAATATAGTTCAAATGAACATTTAAAATGAAGTCTAAAATGGATATATAGTTGTAATCTCATTTATTTTAGTAAGATTTTTTGTTCCCCTTTTTTATTTTCTTTGCTATCTCCAATTAATGGACGAAATATTAGGGAAAAAGGCTATAACCAAATGTACATTTTATAGAATAAAGACTGTAATGCTATTCCTTTAGTTTGCCCTAGCAAAGAGTAAAGAAGAGTAAAATATTCTTCAGAAATATAAGAAAGCACTTTTAATAGGGTTAGTATTTATATGAGAGTAGTGTAACAAATGTAGGTTCTAAATTAATTTAAAAAGAACCAGATGTGTGTGCATCTGTGTGTTTGGATGTAGAAGCATTACTTTAGCTACAATTGTCATAAGTACATTCCTATCAATTTGGAAAGTTGAGAGTAAATGTTGGCTACCAGATTCCTATTCCTAGAAATGAAATAAACTGAACATTGGTAAATAGAACTTGCAGCACTTCACATCCAAAATGTGCTTTGCAGTATACAGAGTTGTGAACGTAACACCTGTCAGCAATGTCTAAAACTCAGAGTACTATAGCTTGAGACACAAGAGCAAGGATTTGGGGCAGCAGTACTATGGAGTTTTGCAGCAGCAGGAACAAGGCCAGATGAAGGGTCATATTTGGGATCAGCCGAAGGTGGGTATTCTCTTCTGCTTGGCCTGGATACTTGTGCATGTAGTTGGATGCCCACTCAGCCTGGCCATCTTTAGCAATTGAGTGCTGATGGAAGGTGCAGTTAAAAGTGGTAGCAGCTTGCAGGGGTGTGCAGAAGTTAGTTGGATGGGTCCCATGACAGAGAGGATAGAAAAAGGGTTGGGGCATCTGGATTGTGGGTAGAAATGAGGAGGGGTGATAACATCCAGCGTGGTGATAGATAAGGAAGATATGATGGGAATCTGAGGATGGGATATTCATGATGAGGGTGGGATCAATGTTAGATTGATACAGACTTCCAATGCTAAGCATTCATCCTGATATCAGATCACTTGATCCTTGATAGCTCTTGTTCTTTGTTGTTACTACTAAAGGCCAAAACAGTTGCAATAAGACCATCCTTATGGATGACTTGATCATGGAAAATGCAGCCTACTTTCCATATACACAGTGGCTGAGATCTGGTTAGGCCCAGAAGGCAAGAATTTTTCATTCAGAATAGTGCCTGCCTAGGTTTCCTATGTGGCATCAGCTACAACTCCAGAGCAGAGAAGATGAGGCAGTGGTTGTCCTGTGAAAAGCTACAATGGCTTTCAGAGGTTCTGCAATGCATACAACTGGATGTGAGATCCTGAGGCAGAAAATTATTCAATCAACAAGCTGGCAGTGGAATCCCTAAGTTTGATAGTCCTTGAGGATTTTAACATGCTTCTGGATAACACAGACCATAGGGCAGTTCACCATGTTTCTGGTTGAAAAACATTTAAGATCCTGAAGTAAACACATGATTTTTTGTCTCGGGGCATTTCAACATGATTTGAAGGTAGAGACATTACCATTTTTTCTTTGTCATAATCAAATTAGTCTATGACTGCTTTGTAGCTTACTGGCACTACCCCACCCTGTAGTTAGATTGGTCTGCCCCAGGTGTATAATGTACCTGGAGGATTTCCAGTAAAAGCTTAGGGTTTTTCCTAAACATCTACTGGATAGGTCATCTGGGGCAGTTAACCCTTTGAGGTATGCCAGATAAAAAATAAGAAATGAGAATTTCAGGAATGCTATTTCATTGTTATAGGGGTAGTAACAGAATCTTAAAAGCTAGTTCAAGTTCCCATATTGGAGATTACATTGTAATAATAGAACAGTGAAACATAATTATTTCTATAGTATTACTGCATGCATATATACTGTAGATGATCAGCAGCCCTTTTTCACATAAACCTTTCCTTTCTTCATACAAATCACAGAATTCAAAGCAGGATCGTAGAAAAATTGCTTAAAATTACTTAGATTTTTCTTTGACTAGGTTGTTTCAGTCAGAGGAGAGACATATTTTTGCTTGGTTAGTTGAGAAGAGTTTTATTCGGTGTCTTTTAAGAAAGTAGACAGTATACTCGAGACTATTGACCCAACCATTTGTTAGATCCATATTCCTCTTGGCTGGTCAAAGTCACCCAGGAGTTAATGTGATTGGGTCCAAATAATGATGTTATGAAGAAGAGCATGGTTTCATGAGGCATGTAGGAAGCAAAGATGTGCCCACTCCTAAAGCTAGATTCAACTATTCTAGACAAGTTTCACCCATTTTCAAACTCTTCTTTTCAGGAAGGTTTTGAGAAGATGGTCAGGTTGCAGCTGCATAGAACCCCACAGAAACATCCTTTCCATTGGGCTTTAGAGTGGGGCACAGTACTAAGATAACATTCATTGCACTGACGATGTGTGGCAGACAACATCACAGTGATGATGCAACTTGTCCCAGCTCTCCTGGTTTAAGGAACCATGGAAATGACTTTGGAGAAGGCATCTAGAAGCTATAAGGAGAAACAACAGGTGCTGAATAAGAATGTATAAAGTCCAGGGTGGAGAAAGAGAGTCAGGTTTATTAGAAGAGACTCAGACTAGGTATTAGAAAGAGAATCCCTCATTCCCTAGGATATAAGAAGGGAGAGGAAAACATAGGCAGATTTCCGATCTTATTACTACAGCCTGCCTCAATAAGGTACTGTACTAGTCATGCTATGAAGCCAGTTCCTGGCCTGGACATTGAACACAGTATTCTCTTCAACAAACTGCAGATACTGGGGATGGGAGCACAGCATTCTCCATTTTTATTCATTTAATTACCATTAATTATGATCACTGATAAATACCATTACCAGTCTGTTTGTCTGCCTGTGTGTAAAGAGGTTGAATCTGAAGCTTTTATTGTACTGAGTGACCTAACATGTGACATTCTTTCCCCTCCTGTTTAACATGGAGTCTTTTGGTGATATCTGTCGATCTAGAGTCAGATCTCATTAGTATATTGGTTATACCTAATACTATATCTCAACTATCTAGGAAGTGTGTTGCAGCATTCCCCCTCTGGAACAGCATTCTCAGGGATTCATATGACCCTACCTGGTCTGCCTTAATGAGCTTTATAAATAGCTCTTCCTTGACCTAGGATATTTTTGTCTGGCCTTTTAAGGTTAGATATTGTATGAGGACAAAGGTTTTTATTATTTCTTTTGAGCAACAATAGCTCTTCTCTGACATTGTGTTATTGTGTTTTGTAACTGTAAACCATCCAGAGTCATTCTAAGTGGCCCTAGAAATATATTCTATAAATATGACTACATATATTAATATAAACCAAGAAGATAGTTTCCAAGAATCATACAGCATCACTTGCATAATCCACCCATAAAGATAACTCTTTAAGAAGCTGCAAAAATGTGCCACATTCACATCCCTGCATACTCCAAAGAACATTTTTGCTTTGAATTTCAAGTGCTACATACATAATCCTGTTGATAACAGAAAAAGGAAGTTATCAGGTATCTATATTTATTAATAGTTATAGTTCGTTCCCGTTAACCCTGAGACTGCAACTATCAGGCGTGGAAGAAAGCACATGGAAATAGATTCTATTAAAGACAGACTAATTACCATTTTATCTGGAACTAGCCTCTCTCAGTCTCAAATCAGGCGACATAACTTTTAACATGAGCACTCTGGACAAACTGAAAGATAACAATGGGAGTTTGATTATACAACTATGACTTCTTATTCCAGCCACCGAGAGTCATCTTTGAATTTGGCAGCATACAAATTTGATAAATAAATAGATGATTCCGAGTTTATATTTGAAGATGGAAAATTCAACATACATTACATATGTAATATGTAATTTTACATATTACATGTAGATATGTATTCTTTATTAACATAAAGAAATCTCTTTATGCTTTAAATCTGAAATTACTTTCCTCATCAAGCATGACTATTTTGTAAACGCCAGTAAAATCACAAGAAATATCTGGCAAAACATTATTGAGGTTACCAAGTAGAATGTGAAAGTATATTTTAGATCAGATCAAGTTGTCCCTACTGTACCCTCCCCAGCCTTACTGTACAGAAAAATATTATACATATTGCAGTGCTTCATGTACCAGAACTTACAAATCGTGTTACAACTGATATGGACACACCTCCTATAACAAAGTTCTTTAATTCTCCTCTTGTGTTGATCAAAGTTCTGCCTAGGATTTCTATTTTCATGAGTTATTTTTTCCTGAACAGAAGAAAGAAGAAAAAATTCCACTAATAAAGGCTGCCTTTTCATCAAGTGTTTGTATAGATAAACAGGTTATGCAAAAAAATAGACATGTTCTAAATCCAACATAATTCTAATAAAATTAGGTCTTACATTTAGATGTTTGCTTTTATAAAATATATATTTAAATGAGAAAGGATACAGAAGTAGGAACCATAGAACTCTTACAATTCTAATTAGTCTATTTAATGAAAAGAAAGGGTATGACCAACTTGGTCATTGTTCCACATTGTTTTATAACTTATGTTAATCCTTTGTTAGGGGGCGTGATAGCCTAGCCATTAAGATACAGGGCTTGTCGGCTGGAAGTCAGTAGCCCAAGTCTGAGATCCAAGCACTACTACGTAGTGAGGGAACTACGTAGGGTGAACTCTTGTTACTTACCTCAGCTCCTACCAACCTAGCAGTTTGAAAGCAAGTAAAAATGAAAGTAGGTAAATAGGTACTGCTTAATCAGGTGGGAAAAGTAACAGCATTCCATTCACCTTGGCATATAGTCATGCTGACCATATGACCGAAGCATCTTCAGACAAATGCTGACTCCCTCAATTGTGAACTGGAGATGAGCACTGCCCCCTAGAGTCAGCTATGACTGGCAGGGGAAACCTTTACTTTAAACTCTTTGTAACACATGCAGCTACTTAAAGTTTTATACTAAACAGTTGTATCAGAAACACAAGTAAGAAATCCAGAAAAAAGAAACACATACAGACAACATCTTACTTCTGAAGGACATGGAGGGGAGAATAAATATCTCCTTTAAGATGCCTTTGTGTCTGCTTGGATGCAGAGTTGAGACAATTATACATGTTCTATTGAGCTGTCCCAGCTAATAGTCATAGCTAATCTTCCCTTTCCTCAGCAGATACTCAGAACATCCCATCTGAAATTGCATTCATTCTACTGAAAGATCAATTCACTGTATTGACTGCAACTTTCTGTGGGACACACATTGGCGCAAGCAGTTAAGATTCTGGGCTTGTCAAAGGAAGGTCGGTGGCTCAAGTTCAAGACCCAAGAGTTGCCGTGTAATGGGGTAAGTTCCCATTATCTGCTTACCTCCTGTCAATGGAAGATGTCTTCAGAAACGACAAGCTGGCTCTTTGGCTAAAAAAGATGACCATCACCCCCTAGTGTTGGCCACAACTGGCAGGGAAAACCTATATCTTCATCTTTTAACTTTCTGTGTTATACTACTGCAGTTAGAAGATGTTGACTATAATAAGAACAGCTTTTGATTTAATCAAATTCCCCTTATATATTTAACATACATATCCTATTTCTTATTTTTGTTCCTGTTATCTGCTATAGTTTTAAGTTGCTTGTGCTGGTTCTTTACTGTCTTTTTAATCCATGATAGGATAGCAAATAAGTAGATAAAAGCTATTTATTCAACTTAGTTTTGCCATCATACTGTATAATTGCTCTACAAAAAAAAGGTAGTTGGATCTCACATTTTATATTCTATCAAATATTGTACTCAAATAATTCTCAAATTCTTGATGAAGGAGCATCTTTAGTTATAGACGCAGTGAAATCGTACAACAAAGAAGTAAACCAGGATTCTACAGATTTACCTTCTGCACTAATAAACAATTTTGCTAAGCAGTTTAACTCTTTGAATACTACATTATAATATTTATTTTTATAATAAATGAACAAATATGCAACAAATGAATAATTAGTGTATAATGGATCTTTTGGAAATAATCCTCAGCTGCATCATCTACTCCAGATGCAGTTGTTAGAATATTCGAAGCATCCACTTCTGCTTTTACATTAAACACAATTTCCTGCTATGACACAACTTTAGACAAACTCATCCATTTGAGTTAGCTTAAAGTTAAATTTTAATTATTGAACCTTGGCTTGTTGGACTCACAAAAAATTGAACAAACTATATTTCTCCACAGTTGCAGAGAACAAATTTTGGCTAGCTCAAAATAATAAATTAATATTTTATATTTTCACAAGCATAACTAGGGAAAAAAGAAAACTCAATTGTACTTTCAGATTATTTATGAACTAATCTCAATAAAAAAACTAACATAATTTAATTATGAAGTAATAGGTTCAGTGTGAGATTGGTATTTGAACAGTTAGGGGATAAAAGAAATCTGTTATTTATACAACTAGAATTATTTTTTTAATATTTTAAAAATCCATTCAGCATGTACAAACAAAGTTGCATCTACATATTATTTTCCTCTGGAATTATATTTAAGGAGTATTTATTATATTTCCATGTATTTTTCAGTTGTATCACACATGTATGCATTATAATTACAAATCAGAAGAATAATGCATTGTTAGATATTAATATAGAATTCTTAGGGATCCTTTGATGCTTGATTGTTTGCTGACAGTCGTTTTATTATCCTTCTAGATAATATCCTCAGCACTTATCTGAGTGTAGGCTGTTGGGAGAGACATTAATAGACACATACAGATAAATCACATTTACACACCATTTAAGAGAGATAATAAAAAAACTAAGAAGGAAATAAAAATACCAGAACACATTCTCTCCAGCAGCCAACACCTAGATAAGCAGGAATTAATACCAGCCATCAATAAAGCAGAAAACAGTACCCTAATCCACAAACTTCTAAGAACACTTCCACCAACACTGTTAGGAAAAGCTACAATATATAAACAGGGAGCAAATTCCACAATCATTCATACTCATGTTACCTAGTCAGGTAGTGAAACTTCTGCAAGCAAACAGCCATGATCAGAGAGCACCAAGGATTCCATAGCTCAATACTGAGCTACTGTATAAAGGCAACAGTAAAGTTTTCTCCTGTCCAGTTGTATCTGACTCAAGGGGATGGTGCTCATCTCCGATCCACAACTGAGGGAGACAGTGTTACACAAAGATGCTTCTGTGGTAATGTGCTCAGCATGACTATACCAAGGGACACAGAATGCTGTTATCTTTCCCACCATATAGGTGGTATCTATCTACTTGCATTTTTACATGCTTTCGAACTGCTAGGTTAGCAGAAGCTGGAGCAAATAATGGAAGCTCACCTCATTATGGGGCACTTGGGTCTCAAACTTAGACTGTCAACCTTCCAGCATCTAAATGGCTAGGACACCATGCCTCCTCTGAACTACTATACATATATGTTGTTGTTCAATTGCTAAATCATGTCCAACTCCTTGCAACCCCATGGACCACTTCACACCAGGCCTCCCACACCAGCCTCTCCCTCCACTGTCTCTGGAGTCTGTTCAAATCCATGCCCATTGCATTAATGATGCGATCTAACCATCTCATTCTCTGCCATCTCCTTTCACCTTCAATCTTTTTCAACATCATGGTCTTTTCTAATGAATCCTCACTTTAGACTAGTGCCTAAAGTATTTGAGCTTCAACTTCAAGTATTTATCTTTCCAATTGAACAATCAGGGTTGAATTTTTTTAGGACTGACTGATTTGATATCCTTGCAGTCCAAGGAATTCTCAAGAGTCTTTTCCAGCACCACAATGCAAAGATATCAATTCTTCGGTGCTCAACCTTCTTTATGGTCAAACTCTTATAGCCATACATTACTACTGGGAAAACCATAGCTTTGACTATATGGACCTTGGTCGACAAGGTGATGTCTCTACTTTTTAATATGCTGTCTAGGTTTGCCATAGCTTTCCTCCCAAGGAACAAGCGTCTTGATCTCATGGCTGAAATCACTGTCTGCAGTGATCTTAAATCTATGTCTTCCCATTCTATTTGCCAGGAAGTGATGGGACCAGTTGCCATGATCTTAGTTTTCTGAATGTTGCATTTCAAGCCAGCTTTTGCACTCTCCTCTTTCAACCTCATCAAGAAGCTCTTTAATTCCTCTTCACTTTCTGCCATTAGAGTGATATTGTCTGCATATCTGAGGTTGTTGACATTTCTCCCGACAATCTTAATTCCAGCTTTTGCATTATCCAGCCCGGCATTTTGCATGATGTACTCTGCATATAAGTAAAATAAGCAGAGTTACAATGTACAGTTCTGTCATAGTCCTTTTCTAATTTCAAACCAATCTGTTGTTCCATGTCCAATTCTAACTATTGCTTCTTGACTAGCATACAGGTTTTTCAGGAGACAGGTAAGGTAGTCTGGTGTTCCCATCTCTTTAAGTATTTGCCACAATTTGTTATGATCCACAAAATCAAAGGTGTAGCATAGTGAATGAAGCAAAAGTAGATGTTTTTCTGGAACTCCCTTGCTTTCTCCATGACCCAGTGAACAATGACAATCTGATTTCTAGCTACTCTGTCTCTTCGAAACCCAGCTTGTACTTCTGATAGTTCTCCGTTCATATACTGCTGAAGCCTAGTTTGGAATATTTTGAGCATAACCTTATTAGCGTGTGAAATGAGCACAAACGTATGATAGTTTGGACATTCTTTGGCATTGCCCTTCTTTGGGATTGGAACATAAATTGACCTTTTCCAATCCTGTGGCCATTCTTGAGTTTTCCAAATTTGCTGATATGAGTGCAGCACTTTAGCAGCAGCATATTATATGATTTGAAATAGTTCAGCGAGTTAGATTTGGTGTTAGTAATGTTTCCTAAGGCTCACTTGACTTCACATTCCAGGATTTATAGCTCTCTATCAGCAACCACACCATTGTGATTATCAGGGACATTCAGATCTTTCTTGTATGGATCTTCTTTGTATTCTTGCCATCTTTTTTTAATCTCTTCTGCTTCTGTTAGGTCCCTACTATTTTTGTCCATTATGTCCATTTTTTATCATGTCTATTTTTGCACAAAATGTTCCCTTGAGATCTTCAATTTTCTTGAAGAGATCTCTCGTCTTTCTCAGTCTATTCTTTTCCTCTATTTCTTTGCATAGTTCATTTAAGAAGGCCTTATCTCACCCTGCTGTCCTCTGGAAATCTGCATTCAATTCAGTTGGGTATATCATTCTCCTTTGCCTTTCTCTTTCCTTCTTTCCTCAGTTATTTGTAAAGCCTCATCAGACAGCCACTTAGCTTTCTTGCACTTATTTTTCCTTGGAATGGTTTTAATAACTACATCCTATACAATGTTATGCACCTCTGTCCATAGTTCTTCAGGCACTCTGTCTACCAGATCTAATCTCTTAAATCTATTCCTCATCTCCATTGTATATTCATAAGGGATATCACTGAGGCCATGCCTGAATGGCCTGGTACTTTCTTCAATTTAAGCATGAATTTTGCAATAAGCAGCTCATGATCTGAGCCACAGTCAGCTCCAAGTCCTGTTTTTACTGATTATATAGAGCTTCTCCATCTTTGGCTGCAAAGAATATAATCAATCTGATTTCAGTATTGACCGTCTGGTGATGTCCATGTGGAGTCGCCTCTTGGGTTGTTGGAAAAGAATGAAAAGGCCAGCATGTTCTCTTGACAAAGTTCTGTTAGCCTTTGTCCTGCTTCATTTTGTACTCTAAGGCCAAACTTGCCAGTTATTCTGGTTACCTTCTGACCTATTTTAGCATGCCAATCCCCTATGATGAATAGGACATCTTTTTTTGGTGTGAGTTCTAGAAGTGTTGTAGACCTTCGTAGAACTGGTCAACTTCAGGCTCTTCAGCATCAATGGTTGGGACATAGACTTGGATTACTGTGATGTTGAAAGGTTTGCCTTGGATTCAAACTGAGACAATTCTGTTGTTTTGGAGATTGTATCCCAGTACTGTTTCTCCCACTCTTTTAATGACCTGAAGACTATTCCATGTCTTCTAAGGGATTCTTGTTCAGAGTAGTAGATATAGTGATCATCAGAATTAAATCCACCCATTCCCATCCATTTTAGATGTCGATGTTCAATCTTGCCATCTCATGTTTGACCACATCCAGCTTACCCTGATTCATAGATCTTACATTCCAAGTTCCTATGCAATATTGTTCTTTACAGCATCAGACTTTCCTTTCACCCCCAGAGCCACCCACAGTTGAGTGTCCTTTTGGTTTGATCCAGCCCCTTGATTCTTTCTGACACTACTTGTAATTGCCCTCCAATTTTCCCCAGTAGCATACTGAACACCTTCCATTGGGCTCATCTTCCAGTGTCATATTTTTTAGCCTTTTGATACTATCCATGGAATTTTTGTTGGTAAGGATATTCAGATTCCTCTGAATTAAAAACTGCACATATAAGAAATCTCTGCAATATAGAAGTCACAGCAAATTATTTCAAATTTTTCTAACCTATTATCATTCACTGTTATACGTGTTGGTGAAGATTCTCAGTCTGTTGTATAAGTTCATACACCACTGATAAAGTAAATGAACACCTTCATCCAAATCAATTGTCGCTTGTCATATTAAAAAAAAAATTTGCAATCATATGATTGTAATATTATTTTTTCAGTTCCAAAATTTCACCAGAAGACAAAAATTATTTATTTGATATCATGTACTGGATGAATTTTATAGTAGTCTCCTTTTGAACATTTCATATCTGAATTTGCGCTAAAATATTATGCATTTTTTCTCGAATTTAACAACTGGATAATTATCTCTGGATACAATTCCCCAATGCACTTTTTGATCACAGTGCAGTTTTTTTGTTTTGATCTGTAGAACTAGACACAACCCATATCTCCTTGTTAGCAGAAACAGCCCTTCATCCCTGTGAGCAAGCTTTCTTCCCTCCTTCACTTCAATATGTCTGTAAAACTATCTACTAAGGATACCTACAGGAGTTCTCAGTTTACATGAATTATATTTTGTATGAAGCTCTAATCTCTTCATTATTGCAATACTGTAATAGAACTAAAGAGCACAACACAGCTTATTCTCATATGATTACAATAGCACAATGTTATTTTGCTGTTGATCAGCCTTTTTAAGTGGAATAAAGAATGATCAGCAGCAGAATAAGACTGTGCTACTAATAGGTTTTAGGTAACTGACTAAAAAGTAATAGTATTAAAAAACCCAGTTCCCATGATGTCTTGTTCTCTTGTTTCTGATATAGCTCTAAATCTATGTATTATATTGTTTTATTCTACATCCCTTTCACAAGCCACCATAAAGGACTAAAA